>MU160156.1:92326-152650 GCA_015888305.1 Antheraea pernyi | reverse complement strand
AGGTTCTCCTCCTTCAGCTGCGCGACCTGGGTCCGCAGGTTGCGAGCCTCGCGCTGTAGGCGCCTCGTCTCCTCTGCCTCTGTGCGGAGGGCCAAAACCTCGACCACCTCCTGGAGGGTCAGGGCCGCTGTCTTTAGGGCCTTAATAAGAGGCCCCTTCAGGTGTTGCGATTTGATGGCAACCTCCACGATGGTGGCTGCCTGACCGCTGGCCATTTCCTTGAGCCGGTCCGCATCAAGAGCCTCCAAGTTTATCACCTCAGGCTTCTTGGAGGCCTGGGGTTTGGAGGGTCGAGGATCGGAGGGCTGAGGATCGGAGGGCTGAGGATCGGAGGGCTGAGGATCGGAGGGCTGAGGATCGGAGGGCTGAGGATCGGAGGGCTGAGGATCGGAGGGCTGAGGATCGGAGGGCTGAGGATCGGAGGGCTGAGGATCGGAGGGCTGAGGATCGGAGGGCTGAGGATCGGAGGGCTGAGGATCGGAGGGCTGAGGATCGGAGGGCTGAGGATCGGAGGGCTGAGGATCGGAGGGCTGAGGATCGGAGGGCTGAGGATCGGAGGGCTGAGGATCGGAGGGCTGAGGATCGGAGGGCTGAGGATCGGAGGGCTGAGGATCGGAGGGCTGAGGATCGGAGGGCTGAGGATCGGAGGGCTGAGGATCGGAGGGCTGAGGATCGGAGGGCTGAGGATCGGAGGGCTGAGGATCGGAGGGCTGAGGATCGGAGGGCTGAGGATCGGAGGGCTGAGGATCGGAGGGCTGAGGATCGGAGGGCTGAGGATCGGAGGGCTGAGGATCGGAGGGCTGAGGATCGGAGGGCTGAGGATCGGAGGGCTGAGGATCGGAGGGCTGAGGATCGGAGGGCTGAGGATCGGAGGGCTGAGGATCGGAGGGCTGAGGATCGGAGGGCTGAGGATCGGAGGGCTGAGGATCGGAGGGCTGAGGATCGGAGGGCTGAGGATCGGAGGGCTGAGGATCGGAGGGCTGAGGATCGGAGGGCTGAGGATCGGAGGGCTGAGGATCGGAGGGCTGAGGATCGGAGGGCTGAGGATCGGAGGGCTGAGGATCGGAGGGCTGAGGATCGGAGGGCTGAGGATCGGAGGGCTGAGGGTCAGAAGGCTGAGAGTTGGAGGGTTGTGTGTGGGACTCCTCCTCCTCTTCTTGCGCGCTCTCCTCGGTTGCCGTCCGGGTGGAGCAGCGGGAGAGAGCCCGATCGCAGGACTCATCGGCCTTTGCCAGCACTGAACGCTTGGATGTAGCCAAACGCTTAGAATGGCGCGTTCTCCCTCTGCTCGCACTGGGTGAGCTCACCGTGGCGTCCGCGTTGGCTTCATCCGAGGATCCGTCTTGATGCTGGCGCTTCTTAGTGCCAGTCTGGTCTGCTGAAGCACAGTCCATGTCGGTTTTAGGAGACTCCCTGCTCCCAGCAGAATCCACCGACACCAATGTAGCCATACTATGCCCACTAGAGACTGAGAGGCAGTCCAAAGACTTTGCTTTGCCCCTCCCAGACAACAACTCCTCGGTCGTCCGTTGACACGCTAAGTTCGTCGTTCCAGATTCATCACCGTCCGTATTGCATGCAAGGTCAGAGTCCATATCATTAGCCAAGGTCGTCATAATTTTTTCGATTTCGTGTACAAATTTGCCCCCCCGAGAGAACATGGGGCAGCCTGGGCCCGAGGGCCCAGGGAGGGATTCTCCGGCAGCGCCGGTACCCTCCTCGGGTAATAACTTTGTATTCGTACCTTCCATCTTTGTCTTCGTCTTTTCGTCAGTTTGCGGTACGGCCGCCGAAACCGGTGTGAAACACACCAGCCCCGCCGGCCGCTATCCGGAACTGGGCCGTTGGGGCCCAGAATGAGCCCTCATCCGCCCCAGCCCGGTACTGGATGCGCCGCGCACACCCACATCCAGACATCAGCGTCCAGTAGGCAAGCCAAGGTCAACGGAGTAGGAGGGAATCGGAGTCCAGCAAACAAGCATAGGTCAATCGTGTAAGGCAGAAATCGGAAGCCAGAAAGCAAAGCAAGGGTTATCATTTGAGGAGGTATCGGAGTCCAGTGGACATGCCAGGTCATCGTGTGAAGAAGGATCGGAGTCCGTAAAGCAAGCCAAGGTCCTGTCAGAGATCAGCCGCCGGCCAATGGGGGCCGACGTTGCCCAGGGTGCGCCAACGTGGAGGCTCTCTGACCTGCACCCCGACCTATCTGAGCTAACCTAAGCTAAGCTAACTATTCATACTATATGAGCTGTTGAAACATATATCCAAGCATACATACCTCAACAACCCTTACATATATTTCGTATCGGATAATACTTCACTCTAAAACTACTCAAAAATATGTACAGTTTCTTTATTATTGTTCTTTGTTGTTCTTTATTAAAAAAATATATACATAATGTAACAAGTAATATTTATGATTGTAAACGATCACTATAATAATTTCAAATATCCTTAAGAGCATCAAAATATTTGATAACTAAAAACCATTAAAGTGAAGAACAAATAATTTAACTGCAGTATTAAATGTTAATTAATTACTTCACATAGTCTTCGTAAGCTAAAACCAAATGATTCAAATAAATATTTCCTTATGAAGTATGAAACATAAATAAAATAAATTCATTTTGTTTCTGTTTCATTGATGTTTCTGAGTGCACGGTTAATAAATATTAATAAATCCATTCCACTTACGGCTTATATAAATTCAGATACTTCATTATCTTACAAAAAAAATAGTGAGCGGAGTCCCTCCGCGCGGAATTAGTGAAACTTCGTAATGTGGAAATGAAAATAGGAAGGGGTAGAAATTGATTTTTAGTGAAATCATATTGTTTCTTTAAGACAATTTTTATTAACATTGTTTACAATTCACAATTGATCGCATCTTTTAATTATCATTTTCGAGTGGAGAAATATCCAAATCTATAACATTTACAATGGGATTATGATAACTAAAGTAAGATACGAAATGTTTGATTATTTTTCTCGCTCTGTCTCTTTCTATCCCCCCTACCCAGGAGCGTTGAACCTTTAACGCGACAGTGCTTTCATACCCCCTCCATGGAAGCGTTAAACGTTTATGCAACGTTGTTGGAAGTCGCATTAGAAGTTTCACTTAAAAAATTTTGAGGTTTAAAAACAATACCGGTCCTGATGATTTAAAACTAACACGTATTAAGATATTTCGAGTAGACTTACTCGACTCGACTCTACTAACTCGAACAAGGTCTCATTAAATAATTGAAGACTATAAATCTAGATCAAAAATTTCACAGGAACTCTTGTATACCACATTATATATATGACGTCATGCAATGTCATGAAATCTTCTATAAAATACGCAACATTATATTGTTAATACTTTATTCAAAAATTGTTGTAGTTAAAGACTCTCTTGAATAATCTTCTCCGAGGATTTTGTTAAACATGTATTTTTGGCATTGGCATTTTTTATGTCAAGGTATTATTCGTTTGTACCGGTTTATGGAAACCACATTCTATCCACGGATCAATGTGGTACCTTACGTGTGTGAATTTATGGAACGGTTAAAATTAAAAAATACTATAATATTATAGAAAAATAATTTAGTTCTACTTTCCTGCAGCAGAATCGATAAGCAATAACAAAAATAATAAACAAGACTTGAGATTTCCCCGCATTAAGGTCAGTATGAAATAACAAACATTGTAAACGATAACTGTTTAATTTCTACTTCTGTGATATTAATGTAGTAACTATATATTGTTTTCAAATTTTAATACTTATTATAAAATATGTTACATTCCATTAGTTTTAATTATCTTTAATTTCAATTCCCGTGGTATAATAATAATAAAATATAATCAAGTAATTTCCTAAATTTTTAATAAAAAGAATCCTTTGTTAATTATCATATATATATTAATACGTGAAGCCTAAACTTTGTATCCCTTTCTGAGAGAAATGTGCGAACGGATGAACGTGAAATTTGGCATAGTTAAAGTTTACATGGAGGAGAAGTGCAGAAAGCTATTTATTTTATATAAAATGGATTAGAAGTACATTAAATTAATTAAAATATGCATTACTCACACTACTGCTTCAATTTTACACAACATATACACACATGTAAATAAAAAAGACATTTTGACATCGTCAATAAAGGACTTCAAAAAAGGTTGTAAAGGAGTTTGCTATGCTCGACTGTATGTATTATTTTACTCTTACGTTCCAATTACCCTTTTTTATTCTACATTCAACTTTAAAAATGTCGACCACTGGGCGCCCACTAGTATTAATAATAAACTTATTTTCAGATGAACAATACTCTTATATTATTTACAATTTTGGCATGCATTTTAATAAGCACATGCTCTGGTGAACATCTCCCAGTTACATTACAAGAACGTAGCACAATAGAATTTGTTACTAAAGCTATTGCTAATGGAGAATACTACTTTAGGTATGTAACAACGCTTTTAATAGGATGAATTTATCAAAACTTGATACACATGCTTTTATCACTTCCATCCCTTCATTGACTAACAATAAAAGATACAATTTCAAATATTTAACCGTTGATCTCGAAAAAAAAACACAATCGATGATGAAAAGACTCATATTGCTCTAGCATTTAAAGGACATAAATACAGAGCTTTAAATTTCCACCCGTTTGATACAAGGAGGTAATAATTTGGTATAGGGCAACGAAGATTCTCCCTTGCATCAAATCGCCGATTGTTGCCTTTAGCTAGTAGCACTTTTATAACAGCGGCAAGTTATGATGGCCGTTATGACATAGTAGTAATAGTAATAGTATAGTATAGTATAGTAATAGTATAGTATAGTAATAGTAGTGGCGTGAAAAGTCGATTTGTTTTCAACAATAATAAATAAATACCAAGTTGTGTTGTAAGTACACTAATAATTATAATCCATTAATGAATTGTCAATCAGCGCTGTTTTACGTTAGTAAAAGCGTGAAAAGATTTCTTCGCGGGACTATATTTTATAGTTAGATATAGTGTACAATATATTATACAGACATATAATTTAAATAGCAGGGTACTAAATTATTTTTGTGTCCTAAAATTCTATATGTAATATGCGATAAATTTTAGGCCTAACAGCATGTCACTATGGACAATAAAGCACAAGAATTTGCTCCTTCCAACGTAGTTATTAATTTATACGAAACTTCATGAGCGGACATAAGTCAAAACGGCCATTATAGCGTGTCGCTATTACAGATTATCTTTGTCGACTTAAATTATACAATATATATAAAGTATTAAATATTTAAATGATTGTAATATTCTTTATAGATTCGCAACCTCTAATAACGATATAAAAAGACAAGAGAGCGGATTTTTAGATGACGATGGAAATTTAGTCGTGAATGGATATTATTCGTTCATAGACCCCGACGGTAAAGAACATTACGTTGCGTATACAGCTGATAAGAATGGCTATAAAACTATAGACATGCTCGTAAGTGTTTAACTGAATGACATAATTAAATATATAGTATTTATTATATGCTATTCTGGATATAATCCCACTCTTGATTATTAATTTAAAAGAGAAAGCAAGGGTAGCAAAAAAATTTTTGTTTATTATTTCCATTTATCCTTTATTTGTATCCTTTTTATCACTAAGTAAATATCTTATCTTTATTATTATTATTAACTGTTGAACTAGACAAAATGTTTATAACAATGTTAGTCATTTGTTTGTATCGTGTTAAAGTATCAAACGAAATTGCTATAAAATGTTAAAGTTTTATTTTTACCTAGTTTCTGCTCGCGAGTTCGTCTGCGTAGAATATTTAATTTGGGCTAACTAACTGGCAATGGAAGCTCTCAAAAGAAATAAAGTCCCGTTTTTGAAACATTATTCTTTGGTACTCCGCTTGGTCTTAGCGTATATAGCTCACTCGATAAATGAGCCATCTAACACTGAAATTAGTTTCTGAGATTAGTGCGTTCAATCAAACAAACCCTCCTATTATATTAGTATACTCGTAGATTACTGCAGCTCCTTAAATAACATCTTTGTTTTTAGATGAATAAAGTCGGATATGCTGTTCCTCCAGGTATTGTAGCATCCCTGCTCGGCAAATAACGCTGGATGTGACTAAGCGTTGTATGTATAATTTGGCATGTTTTCGAGAACTTTTAGGGTATATAATATTGTTTTTTTTTATCAATATAGTGAAATAAATAAAACCGATGACTTTTATTAATACCTAGTAGATATTATATAAAGTGATTCTCCCATGGCTGACTTGAGACCGGTAGAATTAATATCTATGAAATTCCAATATTAAAAAATCGAAGCTGAAGTTTGTGAATTTGTGTGACAGTATTTACGAAGTATTTATTGAGCAGACCGCATCCACTATACGTGATTGTGTTAACAAGATACAGCTTTCATGTATACTTTACAAAGTCTTATTAAAACAAATAGCTTAATCAAAATGAAAATTTCATGGAGATAAAGTTTACTTTTTACGCCAATCGCAAATCGGTCGAACCGTTTTGAAGATAGCATGGCAGACGAAGTCGCGATTAACAGATAGTCTAATTTAAAATTTTCTATCTACCAGTGAAGTTCCCGTCAAAATCGGTTCAGCCGTTTTGAAGATTACCCGGATCAAACACATAGACAGACAGACAAACAGACCGACAAAAATTTTAAAAATTGCATTTTTGTTATCAGAAGCGTGTATACTTTCATACCCAATCAGTGAAAAATTTTTATTTTGATATTACATACAGACACTTCATGTTTATTATATGTATATAGAAGATATAGATATACATAGATAAAGTGTAATCCTGAAGCTAGGAAGGAATATAAAGCCGGACCGTCATTAATTAAGTATTAGGTAGGTAGGAATAAATGTTTATTTTCATAAAAAAATGAGATATAGAACCAGGACAATGCAAACTGCGCTCGTGCTACGTGTTACGCTTCAAAGGGTTTGATTGGCAGTACATACAGGCGAACGAGAGGTTCCAACTATTTCCTCAAGAATAACAACCGTACAATTCTTTAAAAGGCCGATAATGCACTTGCGACTCCCCTGGTGTTACTAGTGTCTATGGATGGCGGTGATCACTTACCATCAGTCGAACCTTTTTTTTATTGTAGCACGATAAAATGACTGCCCTATGCATGATGGTAAGCACAGTACAATCCAAATACAATGGCGACCACCGAGTGACACAATATCCATCGCTGGTCTCCGCAGTCATGCCGGCCTGCGAAATCTGGATATGCACAGGCTGATCCCGAAATGCGACTCGCAGAAGCGAATCAGTCTGACGGGGTTTTTCACCATGTACATGGTGGTTGCGACCCAGTCAGACTGTAAAACCCTACCACCCCGCTTTCGCCATTGCCTCGTTCGTTATTCAGCAGGGTGCACCACGCGCAGTTGAGGTTGGCTTGGATGTCTCAAGTCTTATGATGATATTCGACACCCCTTACACCCTTTACAGCTTTGAACCACTGTCACTTTGAGGTTGGTTGAACACAATCATAAGCTCTAGTAACTAACTAATATCAAGTAGATTGCAAAACTGTCGTAAACACCTAACATACAGAAAAACAACAATTGCATATTTAAAAATACACTATGGTTCTGAATTATAAACCCCCAGTAACACTCATTGAGTAAGAAAATATTAAACCTTATTTAGTCTTTAACCGTGTTATTACAAAAAAGTTAAATACGTATTAAATACTTGGTTTAAAAAAGTTTCCTAATAAATGCACCGCGCTCGCCCGAGGCAAGTTCGCGTTATCCTTTTTCCACAAGTCTAATCTAATGTAACCAAAGCGAGACAAAAGAGCAAGATGGCGAACATTCAGCGACCGCGGTGCATTTAATATGAGACCTTTTTAAAGCTAGGGTTCAATACGTATTTAACTTTTTTGTAATAACAACACCGTATATGTTCTTCAGTTTTAGACCCTAATGCCAATGTTTGTGTAATTAATTTATATACAAAACTAGCTGACCCGCGCAACTTCGTCTGCGCCAAATCGGTTATTACCGGATCCAATTTTATTTCCAGTCTCGAAGAATCTTTAAAAAAACTGTGTGTGCACTTACGTACGCGCGTTAGAAGTAACAAGATAAAAATCTTTTCAAAAGTTTTATCTTTCGCCTTATTCTACGTTTGTAGAAAAAACGACACTAATAATAGAAAAAAGGTATTTAATACATTGAAAGTTTTAATACAAAGAAATACAAACAACAAATAAACAAAATGTTGATTATAGCTAACTTCATGGTGTCGGTTTTTCGTGACGGTGTGCGGTGAATGGTAAAAATTTACTCTCATAATTTTTCCCTAACGCGCCAAAAGAAGTATAACTTCAAAAACCTAGAACCTGATTATAGCGACATCTACCGAATCAAATTGTGATTCCAAACTATCTTATATATATTAGCAAGAAATGTCTTCCCTGTATCCCCTGGGTTGCTCCTCTGGTCCTCACCTCCGCGCCCCATTTACAATAACAACAATGCAGTAATTTTATCGGCTTATATAATATATTTTTATTTTATTATCTTCTAACCAACTCCATCAATTAACATGGCGTAAAAAGTAAACTTTATCTCCATGAAATTTTCATTTTTATTTGGCATTCTATATACTATTAGTATTCATATATCTAATGTACACGTTACATATTACAGTAGATGGCGTTCGTGTCGTAGTTACAAATGTTTTTGAAAAATCGTTTCTGTAATGTATACTCGCACTCACAATATATTTCTTTAATACATTTTTAAAAAGCGCGTGCGGAGCCATTTGTAACCGCTAGTATAATATAAGTATGATAGTAATATAGGTAGGTAAGTAAATATTCAATTTATATATAAATTGTGAAGATTCGCGTTTACGATTATACTATAGGAAAAATTAATTGGTTAATATATTAATATATAATTGGTAACTTCGAATCTCTTCGAACCTGTCAGCGTCGAATTTAGCAAAAAAAAAATCGCGAGGTGCGCGGTTCGATTATGGACACTGCTTCTTCATACTTATAACTTGTGCGGTATCCTCATTGTTATTGTTACTTCTGCAACTTTTACTCCTTTCAATAATTCGCACCATTTCATATATTAACCGGAACAAACAGACAGACTAAAAATTGTATTTTTATGTTTAGTTGTAATTAACATATACTTTATACCCATTTAGTAAAAAATTGTATTGACGTTACAAACAGGCATTTAGTTTTAATCATTTGTATAGCTTAATATTAATGAAATCTTTATTTTGAGTAATAAAACAGATAATACGGTCAACGACTTTAGTCCTTGATGTCGCGTTGTATATGAAATTAAGTCCAGACATAACATTCTTGAGGAACTGGATATAAAATGTGAACAACCGTCAAGAAGTCGCAGTACAATTAGAAACACTTTTAAAGTCCGTTGAATAATGGTGAGTTAAATAACTAGTATATTTATATGTTTATAAAATGTATATAAAATTAATATGTTTGTGTTAAAACTTTAATATCTAGTATGACCTTTAAGATTACGTTTGTTTTTATTTTTATTATTTTTATAAATATAAACAACACAGATTATATGAAATATTATTGTTGATTTCCTGATCTTACAGTAATAAAATATAGGTGCAAAGAAAACTTGTCTGATTTATGAATGTTATTAATCTTAGACTGTTCGATTCCGTTTAAACAGATCTATACTAATATTATAAAGAGTTTTTGACGTTGTAGGGGGTAATCTTTGGATCTACTAAACCGATTTTGTTGAATTGTTTTACCAATAGAAAGCCACGTTATTTGTGAGTGTCATAGGCTATATAATAACCTGAAAAATAAAAAGATTTTGTTGTAGTAGTCGGATTTGCAAAGTAAGTCGGAGAAAAAAACGGTTGAACGAAAACGTTTGTTACGAACGCTGCTTTAACCACTAGAGATATGATATTGAGTTCTGGAGAAAAGTTGTAGAGCTTAATAATACCTACTAGAAAGTCATCGACAGCATATGTGTAACTTATATATTTAAGTCACAAAATGTAGTTTTTTATATATGTTTGCCGCCCAACGAAGTGGGCACGGGTCAACTAGTAAATCTATATAATACAAGTTGAGCCGGTCACGCGTGGCTGTGGCGCAGTTATTATATGTTTAATTAAATAAAACACATGCACAATAAAATAAACTGGTGCACAAAATGCACAAAAAAATTTATCTTAAATATATAAAATTCCAGTGTCATGATGTTTGATGTCAATGAACTCCGAAACTACTCAACTGATGGATCTTCATAAAAATTGGCATTCTATGTATAATTTGGCCCTACTTGAGAAATAGGATAATTTATATTTCGATTAATGGCCTCAATATTTTTTAATTACAAGTTAAATGTTTGTCGATGTTGATTATTGTTATTAATTGTAAGTTTCATCAGTCTCAAATAGATGGCGGTGTAAATTAGTTTCTTGACAGAAAACTGTAGAACAGACTGTTGTAGCTATCTCATAGATGGCGCCACGGATTGAATTTCTTTTTCATAATAACTCAGCCACAACAACGCGTGGCCGGGTCAGCTAGTACTATATAAAATGTTTTTGTAAAGATACATTTTACGATATTGCTATATTCTGCTTGCTATATTCATAATTTTATTTTTGACAAAGGAATCATACATAACATTACTTATACGGTAAATAGTATATACAGAAATATTGCAAGATGTTTGTATGAGTACAAAACGTGTATTGTTATCGTGGAATGTATAAAACAGTAGAAAATGTAAATTTTAAACGGACACAATGGGCAGTCAAAGAAAACATTCTGCAGATAATAAAGAATGTTCTTCCTGCACAAATACTAAAGAGGATAGCTGAAAAGCCACATACTACTTATCGTTCAAAATATCAAATAAATCAAATTTTGGTGTAGTGTTTAAAAATAGAATTTCCCTGAAAAAGTTTGTTATCAAGTACTGTGAAATTAAGAGAAAGGTAATATGAAATGATTTAACACACGCATTGCTGGTTAACTCTAGAGTAGTTTTTGAAGGTGGTAGAGCCACTCTGAAGCTATTACTAGTTTCAGCATGAATGGGTCGGCTCGTCTGGGGGAGTACCACCCTCTCACAGAACACCGACGTGAAGTAACAGTGCTTGCATTGTTGCGTTTCGTTCGGTCAGTGAGAGCGCCGGAGGCCCATCTCCTTTCCCCCTTTCCCTTTCTCCTTTCCCTACCCCTCCCCCATACACAGGCTGGCAACGCACTTGCGACTCTCCTGGTGTTGCTAGTGTCTATGAACGATGGTGATCACTTAACATCAGGTGACCCACCTGTTCATTTGCCGCCTTTTGACATAAAAAAAAGAGTACCTAACAGGTTACAAATCTGTATATCCTGTAATTGCACGTGAAATTAAACTTTTAAGTAATTAATATACACGGCCAATGTCTTCCTACATCTTCATCAGCTCAGATATTTATGTATTTAATAATCGCTTCATGATTTTGTAAAGCATGTAAAGATAAATATTAAGGCATGTAATGGACTTTAAAATTATCGTAACTGTCTATCTGTATCTAAATCATGACAGGACTCATACCAAAATCATATGAAATTGCGAATATCTCTCTCTCCCAATATATTATTAATTCAAAATATGTATATTTATGTGAAAAAACTAAATTAAAAACATTTATTTAGAAACTTAAGTACAAATGATAATGTCATATTTTTATTACAAGAATTTGAATAAAAACACATATAATTTAAAATAAAACAACACATTTATGTAAATGTCGAAGTCACGAGAGAACTATTTTGTAAATCATCTTCCATAAAATCCTGTTTACTAATCTACTCGGCCTTGACATTTTATTTTTGTTATACAGATCGAAGGTACCCGTCTACGTTTCTCGCAGTTATTACTTTACAGTTTAATAATATTATCAACGATGAGCTGCGACGCAAAGTTAGCAATAAAGTTTGTAATTAACAACAATGGACTGGGACCTTACAGCTTCGAGTAAGTTAATTGCGTTATTATACAAAAAAACATCTTTTTTTTTAATGTCATAAGGGGCAAACGAACAGGTGGGTCACCTGCTGTTAGGTGATCACCAGCGTCCATGGACACTAACAACACCAAAGGAGTCGCAGGTGCGTTGCCACCTTTTGGGGGCAAGGGATTAGGGGAGGGAGAAGGAGAGGAGGAATAGTGAGGGTAGGGCGAGGTGGTCCTCCGACGCTCTCACTCAGCGAACGAAACGCAACAATGCAAGCACTGTTACTTCACGTCGGTTTTCTATGAGTGGGTGTTACTACCCCAGACGAGGCGACCCATTTACGCTGAAAGCAGTAATAGTTTCAGTGTGGCTCTACCACCATTAGATCTATTCTATTTTTATTATATATTTCTTTTATTTAGGAGTCTTATTTCTCTCATGATGATTCGTTGCTTGATTAAGCTGATAACGATGTTGAAAGTAATCAATCAGTCACGCTCAATCGGATGAACTGATATATATGTAGAACAGAAGGTACTGATTCTTTTTAACGTATCATTGCGCACCAGTGAATAGAATAGTAAATTATTTTAGGTACTGGCTTTAACCGCAACTCAACACGCGTTTTTAAAAAAATTGTATTAAAGGAATATAAAATTGTTAGGCCATGTACAATTATAAAAATGTTCTTTAAAAACAATTGTAGGACACTCATGTCACTTACAACTTGTAACGTATACATTAGATATATAAATACTAACAGTGTGTCAAATGCGGTATATAATTAGTAACATATTTGGAACCTTAACCTACCATATAACGACCTCAGTGCTCACTTACACTGTATAAGGAACTAACGAAACAATTAATGAAAGATATTATTATGATAATATAGTATGCCCATACTTTCAAAAAATAATAAGTTTACGGTCTAATATCTTTTTAGAAAGACCTCTTTTATCTTCAAAATTACTATTAATAATTATTTTGTTGAATTTTATACAATGAATGAGCTAACGTCTTGAAATCTTGCATAAATATAAATCAAGATATAAAACTTTATATCTGTCTAAGCAGTTTTTAATATTCGACAATTTAAATAGTGTTCATTGAACTCAATACAATATTTTTATACGTTACTATGATTGCTGTTTTATGTAGATGAAAGCGCGGTGAATAAAACAAAATTGCCGCCAAAATGACCGAAAACACAATATAATTCAAAGTATATACATAGATACAGATATATGCATTTCAATTATATTTATTCTTGGAGTCCAGTACAACGCAGATCTTATGCACATGTTTACAGTGAACAACTTATTTTTGCTAAATTTCACACGGACGAAGTCGCGGGCAACAGGTAGTCTAAAATAGAATAACCTCAATTAGTTCCTATAAGGTCAGCTATCTGCCAGTTATAGTCCCGTGAAAATAGGTCGAACTGTTTTAGAGATAGCACTGCGGGTGAAACCACGGTTAACAGTTAGTCTAGATTAAAATATACTAAATTACTTTTTTAATATGTCCGCTATCTGCCAGGGAAAGTCGCGTCAGAATCGGTCGAACGGTTTTGGAAATAGCACTGCGGGCAAAACAAAAGTCAACAGCTAGTATAGATTAAAATTACCTAAATTATTTTTTATAAGGTCAACTACATGCTAGTAAAAGACTCATGAAGATCGGTCAAACCATTTTGGAGATAGCACTACGGACAAAACCACGGTTAACGGCTAGTATAAACTAAAATTGCTTGAATTACTACTTATAAGGTTTTTAAAGTTTTGTGAAGATCAGTCCAACTATTTTTGGGATAGCACTGCGGACGAAGCCAGAGTTAACAACTAGTCTAATTTAAAATAGACTATTTGTTATGTTGTCCGCTATCTGCCGGTCTAATTTAGAGTAGCCTAAGTAACCCGCTGTAATTTCAGCTATCTGCCAGTGAAATTCACTTCAAAGTCGGTTCAGCCGTTTCGGAGATTACCCGAAACAAACAGACAGACAGACCGACAAAAATATTAAAATTGCATTTTTGTTATCAGTATATTAAAAAAATGTTATAATGATATTACATACAGACACTTCAGTTTTATTTTATGTATAGATTATTTATTAATTCACTACCGTGCCCGGTGGACGTTTCCCCGCCCATCATTATTATCCATATTTATTATCAAATAAAAAACCTTGAAATATTATATACCTAAACCTTCCTCATGAATCATTGTATACCTACTGTTGAAAACCATATGAAAATCCGTTCAGTAGTTTTTGAGTTTATCGCGAACAGACAGACGTGGCAGAAAACTTTGTTGTATACTATGCAATGATAAATAATTAATCTAGATTTGTTTTAATATTCACTTTAAAGCAATAGGAAATCATAAAAAATTAGTAATGAAAACGAGAATGATAAATCAAATTAGATCAAAACTTACTACCAGAACATTCTGTCACTTTTCAAACAGTTGAATAGAACTAGTTGTACAGAACAGAATAATCTTATATATTAATACGTGAAGCCAAAATTTTGTACCCCTTTTTAAGGGAATTGCGCGAATAAATTAACGTGAAATTTGGCATAGTTAAAGTTTATATGGAGGAGAAGTGCAGAAAGCTATTTTTATATATAAAATGAATTAGAAATACATTAAATTAATTCAAATATGCATTACTCACACTACTGCTTGAATTTTACAGAAACATATACACACATGTAAATGAAAGACTTATTGACATCCGTCATTTTAGTTTTACGTTCCAATTAACTTTTCAATATTTTTAACATGACTGACGTTGCATGCCTTACATGGCTTTGAAATCAACTGGTCAAGCTGTAGGTTAAGTTTATAATAATAAAATATGCAAATTCATAATGTACATTACTAATTAATTGATAAATAATTTATTTTTAGTAAATTTGTGGAACCGTTGAAATAACTATTATTCTCTTTGGTCTTATTGAATGTCAAAATTTTTAGGTGACTGCTTTCACTTCATGTTGTCATAAGAGTAAAGCAATATTACCAAAGTCAATGTCAATATTTTAATGTTTAGTATTTTTATATGGTGAACTTACTTCAACCGATGATTCAATAAAAAATGAGCCAAAAAAATACTATGCAAAATCAAAATAAGACAATTTGTATGCTCATGAAAGTAATCAGTTCAACCTGATGTAGCAATTATATTTTGTACAGTTGATGATGATTTTTAAACAAAAATGAATTCATTTTCAAAAGTTAATTGTAGTATTAAAACGTCTTTGATTTGGATTCATCATTTGATTCTATTGTGTATCCATTACTTTTCCAAACGAGGATACTGGGCATATCACGTATTCCTCAAAATCTACAGACTACATTAAATTTAATATCATCCATAAATAACACCCACCTACCCATGGTGTCGTGTAAAATTAATTGAAAACTGTGTCGTAAGTTGTGATAAGATAAAATAAAGAAAGAATTTCTTTATTTTCGTAAAGTTCTACACGCATCAAAAAAGTCTAAGCAACATGCGTGATATTACAAATTTTACCATTTATATTAATTAATTGCTAAGTATTTACTCAAACAAAGTGCGTAGGTAAGTAAACTTTTTTGTTATTGATGACATACTGGCTGGTTGTAAAAAAAATTGATTATGTTTTGTTTTTTCATAAAATTCAAATGACTGCGAATTTGTTTGAATTTAAGTGCGTTTTAATTGCTACGTTTACTCTTGATTTTATAATTTTACCAACCATTTAAATAAAGTTAGCGACAAAATTGAATTGTTAGATATTCTTTACGTCATGAAGCGACGTCATTTGGTGGTAGATGAAATACAAAGAGCTGTAGGGATGTTGCAAGCGGGAAGTAATCAATTTCAGGTATCTCGACATTTTGGCATTCATAGAAGTGTTATTTGTCGTCTTTGGCAGCGCTACAATAATACAGGAGAATCAGCTGAACAGCATCCAGGCCGTAAAAGGAGTACAACCACTCGGCAAGACCGGTACATACAACTGACTGCAAGACGCCAGCCGATGTTAACCGCTCGAGAGATAAGTTTGAGGCTACAAATTTCAAGTGGTGTTGATGTAAGTCCTCAAACTGTGCGAAATCGACTACATGACTACGGCCTACGAGCTCGACGCCCAATCAGGTGACCCACCTGTCCGTTTGCCTCCTATGACATAAAAAAATACAATAAACGCGTGGAGTCACGAGCAGATGTCAGTATAAAATAAAATCGATAATAATCCGTATACATAGATTATAACGATATGAGAAAAGAAACATAAAAGTATTTTACGAATTGAAGGTTATTTGAAATTTAAAAAATACATAAAAGCTTCATCAAACCACATTAAAAATGTTGATTTGTGTCTCAATGGTTTTATTGTAATATGTGCTATTCCTACAACAGTAAAATATCGTTTATACTTGTTGAACTGGATTTTTTAATGTCACTTGTATTAAAATGTGGATACCGTGGTAAAATAAATCAACAAAGAACAGTCGAGACAGTCATAATTTATGCCGACAGAAGTGAGAACTGAAATAATTGGAATATCTGTGCTCTCTTTTGAATTTTCAATTGAATTATTTAGATTTCTTAATTTAAATTAGAAAGAAAAGACATTTGCAACACACATAAGTAAATGTCAAAATTGGTACAATTAAAAAGAGAGACAAAAAACATAAATATAAGCAATAAAAAATAGAAATACAAATTTATGGTTAAGTGTTGTGCTGTTGGAGGTTAGTCCTTCAGCGCTGATTTTCATCCGGGGCCAGAGCTTTATGTGTGCGCCGAGTGATGGTGTCCATATCAAGTGTTATGTGTTATTCGTCTAATTATTCCATTAGTCTGGATTTCACATCTATTGACACTCAGAACAATACATATATATTCCTACACAGTTTATTAATTGATCAGATATATGATTGGATGCAGAATCTCAATACAATAAATCAATATTAGACGTACACAGGCCGTTATACTACGCGCCGTTAATCTGACGAAAGCCGCACAAACGCAATACGCTTTGCTAGCATATCATCGAAATCATAACTTTATCTCCTCGCCCGCGTAACCACAGATCACGCCGCCGTGGTTTGGGGGTAAATTTCGCTCCCGCACACCAGAGTAGGCCCCTCTTGGCAGCGTCTCAAGCCTAGATCCGTTCCCTCGGCGTGAAGCTCTTGAGTGCGCTGTTCGCGCGATACAGTGACATAAAATGCACATCACTGCAACAACATTACACATATCACCTCCACACATGTGCACTCATACACGCTTATACATGAAAGTGGTTTTACTTTTTTCCCATATCGAACTGAAATAGTTTAGTAATTTTCCGATACAAAATACACAAGAGTTGTTGAGATATGTATGCTTGGTACACATATATGTTTCAACAGCTCATATATGTATAAATAGTTTAGCTTAACTTAGGTTAGCACAGATATGTCGCGAATTGCATGCATCAGGCAACAGCCAAGCCGAGGTGTGCCGTGCACCCTTGAGTTAGTTGCCCAAACAAAAATCGGCTGAGTGCCTTAAGCGCTCGCCTTAGTAGTCCGGTGAAGCTGTTAAGACGTTGCTAGGTTAACAGCGAAGTCAGATCGAGAAAAAAAAATAACCTTGTCTCCTGCCAAAAACCAAAAACCGGTCAACGCGCCTAAAGAAGTTTTCTCTTCAATTGTTTAAGCGTTCCATGCTTCATGTTACGTTTAATAGCATTTGTTATAAGAAGTAATAATGTAAAGTAAATAATATAAACTTAATTAAATACAAATTATGTTCCCACGTCTTAAGCCGCGATGTGAAATCAACACTCGAATTTATTAAACAATATTCACGTGACATGTGTTGAAACAGATATCCAAATATATATGTGACCTAATAATGGAACAAAATTTACGAATAACTCGTCATTCACTCAGATATAAATGATCTGAGTTGGTATCTTACAATCACATAAAGAATTTTTTTTGAGCAATAATATGTTGTAATATTTACGTCTGAATTTTATTTTCTGTTTTATTTTGGCAGAATTCACAACATACGTGTTAAAAAAAACATATATGTCGTATATATTCACGATGACGTCATACGTATGACTTAAACGATCTAATCTTAAACTAATCGTCAGCTGCCTTTTAAGGTATCCAGTAAAAGCAGCCATTCAGTAGTAATCAATTTTAGCTAACCAGATGATTAGATACCTCCAGCTAATAATTTTACAGAAAGGGTCTACAGAATCCAGCCATTAAAAGGATCAATAGTAATGGAAATATATATAAAAATAGGTTTATATACCGAAAAATAAAAAAGAATTGAAAGCAAAATACTTTCTAAATAATGTCATTCGTTTACTCTTCCTTTCCTGCGCATGCGCACCACACCGCTTGCTCTACTTCAGGTATCGCTAAACAAGTAGTATTTCTAAAAATCGTAGTTTCTTAAAATTTTATAACTTTACTAGCGGGCCTGGGGAACGTTATCCCACCCTGATAATAAAAAACCTTAACAAATTATATACCTAAACATTGGTCATGAATCACTTTATCTACCGGTGAAAACCGCATGAAAATCCGTTCAGTAGTTTTTGAGTTCATTGCGAACAGACCAACAGACAGACGTGGTAGAAGACTTTGTTTTATAATATGTAGTGATACCAAGTTATCGCGATATTTTTCAGATTTTAGATAAGGACAAAGTGTCTAAGAATCAAAACTAAAAAAGATATCGATATTTACATTCAACAACAACATCATCTATACTTATCTATACTTCACTAGTGGGCCCGGTAGACGTTGTCGCGCCCTGAATATTAAAAAAAACCTTGAAAAATTATATACCAAAACGTTCCTAATGAATCACTTTATCCACTGGTGAAAACTGCATGAAAATCCGTTCAGTAGTTTTTGAGTTCATTGCGAACAGACCAACAGACAGACGTGGTAGAAGACTTTGTTTTATAATATGTAGTGATACCAAGTTATCGCGATATTTTGCAGATTTTAGATAAGGACAAAGTGTCTAAGAATCAAAACTAAAAAAGATATCGATATTTACATTCAACAACAACATCATCTATACTTATCTATACTTCATTAGTGGGCCCGGTAGACGTTGTCGCGCCCTGAATATAAAAAAACCTTGAAAAATTATATACCAAAACGTTCCTAATGAATCACTTTATCCACTGGTGAAAACTGCATGAAAATCTGTTCAGTAGTTTTTGAGTTCGTCGCGAACAAACAAACAGACAGACGTTGTAGAAGACTTTGTTTTATAACATGTAGTGATACTAAGTTATCGCGATATTTTTTAGATTTTAGATAAGAAGAAAGTGTCTAAGAAACAAAACTAAAAAAGATTCGATACCTACATTCAACAACAACATCATCTATACTTATCTATACTTCATACTTATAAAAACAGGTATTTTTTTTCCTTTTGAGAGCTTCCGCTACGTGATAGTAATAGCCCAAAGTAACTATTCCCCTCGGACGAAGTCGCGGGCAGAAGTTAGTATTTATATATAAGAAGATGTTATTATAAATAATTCAAGGTAGTGTTGTAGGTATAAGCACAAAAACGATAATCAGTTACCAAGGTATTTAGAATGTTAAGTACGGAAACATAATATTTGCCCACATAGCGACATAAAAGTTCAAGATCGGTCACAAACAACAGGCTTAATATATCTACTTATGAGTTAATTTTCACCGATTATACAACATAGCTGTCTCAAACTTGTATAACTTGTTCTCGTCTGAAATTTAAAACTCATGCAACTTTTGCGTAAACTTTTTTGTAATAGTCACAACTTAATTAACACGTTTTGAGCAGTTTCAACCGCTATTGTTAATAGAATTGTGCTGTTAATAGTATTGTTCTTTAATTAGAGATAACACAATAATGTCCGTCGCTGGGGGAAGGTGTCGGTGTGTAAAGAAAAAAAAACATCGTTTATTTTATCTCACCTGACTCGGATATATAACAATTTGTTACTTGAATCGTTTCAATACAATCAGCGTAGGTTTCAATTCTTGTAATTAAATTTTTTTTATGATAAGAGCCAAACGAACAGGTGGGTCATCTGATGTTAACTGATCACCACCGTCCATAGACACTTGCAACACGAGGGGAGTCGCGTGTGTGTTGCCAGCCTTTGTTTGTTTGGGGGAGGTGGGCTTGCGGTGCTCTCACTGAGCGAGCGAAAGGCAACAATGCAAGCACTGTTACTTCACGTCGGTTTTCTGTGGGTCGGGTGGTACTACTCCGGGCGAGCCGACCCATTCATGCTTGGTATTCATTCATTCATACACCTGTTGGTGTATTTCGACAGCTGTATTTAAAAATCAGACCCTTTTAGATTTAGCGTGCTTACCTTTTTTTTAAACTGACTACACTATTGACCTAGCAACGCCATAATAGCTTCACCAGACTACTAAGGCGAGCGCTTAAGGCACTCAGCCGATTTTGTCAGCTAACCTAAGCTAAGCTACATATTCATACTTATATGAGATATTGAAATTTATATGTGTACCAAGCATACATACCTCAATAACTCTTATATGTATTTCGTGTCGGTTAATAATTTCTGAACTAATTCAGCTCGATAAGGGAAGCGTGCTTGCCGTCTTAGTCCTCTCATTTAATATCAGATGAGATCGGGATCAAGTGCTTAATATAAAGTATAAAAAAGAACTTAGAAAACAGAATGATAATAATAACATTTACATCTATAATATACTGTATAAATATTGCATTCTCTGATAAAGAATTATCAATTAATTTGATTTATATTAGAACAATTTATTATTATAGATATAAGACAGCGGATGGCACTTATAGAGCAGAAGACGGTGGTCTCGTCACTGGTCCAGAAGGTGATTCGTTAGTTATTCGAGGTGAATATGGTTACATAGACACGAATGGACAGCCATACTCCCTAAAATACGTCGCTGATGTCAACGGTTATCACCCACAGACGGACACCAGCACCAGATTCAACAATAGAAGAATTATTTGATATTTAAGTTATACGCTTCCATTGCAATGTTCTACTTTATATCATATTATCCAATAGTTATAAAATAAATTAATGTAATTCATATATCAGTTACCACACACATGTTAATTAGATCGTTAAGAGAAAAAGGCCAAACATGTAATACGTTTTAATGGTTACGTAATGTTTACAAAGACAATATCAATATATTATAATAAAAAAGCTAACGCCAAGTTATAAATAAAATACTAATAAAAAATTCTTATTAAAAAAACAAGACTCCACAAATATCGACATTACAGAAATTTTATACAAATGACGTCATTCCAGTTGAATATGTCACAGGTCTAAAATATAATTTGAAACATAGCAATAAAAATAAATCGGACTGCATATATAATTGAATAATGTCGTTATGTTGACTTGGGTGACGTGTAAAAAAGTCATGTATAGTTTACACGCGCTAAAAGTCAAAACTTCAAAAAGAAAGAGAATATTCAAAAAGAGGAGCATATGTCTCACTTTTCTTCAATACCCGAAGACAAGCGAGACACTGCTCTAACTCTACCCGGCACAGTGTTTACCTTCACCACTTTTTGTCCGACAAAAAGGTTGCATATCAGAATTTCAAAACCCTCGTATAAGAAGTTTGACGTCACTTTTTTTACTTATAATTAGTGCAGACTATATTTACACAATGTTCATAACCCATAGATTAAGGATAAGTGGATTTCGATAAATATTTAAAAAATTACAAGCTGATACCGGCCGCTTCACTACATATTAAACTAGCTGTTTTAACGCCATCTACTGTTACATGTACCGTGTACATTAGATATATATATATAATGGGATGAGATTTATCATCAGCAACATACCTGGAACTTCAACCTACTATATACCAAACTCAGTGCTCACTAACACTATATAAGAAAGTAATGAAAATTATAAGCTATACATTATTGAACAATATATCTTAAATATTTTATTTTATAGATAGATATTATATGCCCGTATTGTCGATATACTTAAGTTATTCTTATACGTTGCTATAATAACTGAGTTATATAGAAGCAAACGCGGTAAATAAAACAATATGGCCGCCAAATTGACCAAAAAGATGATATAATTCATATTCCATACAGATATACGACTTTCAATTAAATATATTTACTCTTGGCGTCAGTAAGGCACACGTCTCACGTGGTTGTAACATATTTTTGATCAATTTCACACGAACGAATGCTTAGGTAGCAGTTAATTACTACATAGTGTACCAATTCAAATAAAAAAAGAATCATTAAAATCGGTTCACAATTGACTAAAATATCGATTAACATACATAAAAAAATACATACGAACGAACATAGTAACCTCCTCCTTTTTCGAAGTCGGTTAAAAAAAAAGTATTATCTGTTCGCAATAAAGTCAAAAACTACCATTTTCATGCTGTTTTCACCAGTAGTATTACTTTATGGTGGTAGAGCCACGCTGAAGCTATTACAGGTTTCAGCATGAATGGGTCGGCTCGCCCGAGGTAGTACAACCCTCTCATAGAAAACCGACGTGAAGTAACAGTGTTTGCATTATTGCGTTTCGTTCGGTCAGTAAGAGCGCCGAAGGCCCACCTCCCAACCCCTCTACTCTCCCCCTCCCACCCTTTACCCCAAACACAGGCTGGCAATGCAATCTTGTTGTTAATAAACCCTGGTGTTGTTAGTGTCTATGGACGGTGGTGATCACTTAACATCAGATGACCTACCTGTTCTTTTGCCTGCTATCATAAAAAAAGATATAATTACAAGAATTGAAACCTACGCCGATTGTATTGAAACGATTCAAGTAATTGAATAATATAAAATTGAATATATATATATATATAATTGCAAGAATTTGAAACTACCTCGCTCGAAACTATGTACGAACACGCTACCACCAAGCTATTATCGATTCTATTTTCATTTCAGATTCCTATCAGATCACTAGTTCCAAAAATTTCCTTTTTATAATAACAGCTATACACTAAAACATATATATGTAGATATGGTGATTAATATACACGAGTATGTATCTAGGTATATAAGCCTGATAAAAATATTAAAATATAATGTCATTTTTATAATCATTGTTAAGAGTGGTAAATACCTATTTTACAATTTAAAAAAATATGTATGGCTTTATTTAAACTTGCCATGTAAACCGCTTCCGTGTTTTTACAATCTCAGCGACAAAAATAACTCAATAAAATACTTACAATAAAGTTGATAAGGTGTTTTACGAGGTTTACTTTTCACAATCTTATGATAAAACCCTTTCACGAACTTAAAACAATGTCTGTTATACTGTGACATACCTACATGGTTAACGTTATAAACTCATTACAAATATTATATTACTTACAGTATATAACATAAATTAAATTATAAAAATGTGTACTACATATATTTATGTTCAATTAGTAAGTTTTGGGAATACTATTCGAATGTCAATGTTTTATTAAAAATAATGAAGTGCGTACGTTTTAGATTCTACCAATTTTAATGAAGCAAAGCCATGGGATAGTTTATACATAGTGAGTCTATATACAATTAAAGCGTAATAAAAATATTGTAATTATTATATTGGTCCGTGAGTTGACACATTATTTTCGATTATAGCGAAGACGTGGAGCTTCGGCGTATATTTCCCGCGGAATTCCCTCAGGACACAATACGAAGAACAGGTTCTGAGGATCCTGAAGTAATATTTTCGTTATAATAATTTTATAAATAAATGCGATTAATAGATTATGTAATGTAATTAATACGTACAATATTGCTACATAAGAATATGAAGATATTATTTTTTGTAGAAATCAAGTGTATTATTGCTTTTCATTTGAGCATAAGTCGATGGAAACTGTTCTAAACACTTTCAGCCTTTATATTTGTATTTACATTAAAAAATGGTTAACTGTATGGTAGTTTCGCATCAGCAGTTCTCTTCGCTTAAATGGAATTAAAATTATTTATTATAGAAGAAAAGATATGTAGATTAACAAATATAAGATATCGAAAGTACCTACATTTACCAAACAATAAAAAAAAATTCAAACTCAGCACATCAAATGCAATTTGGTAATAAACGTATACAAATAAAATATGAAAAGAAAAATGAGAACTGTTTTCTATACAGTAGGATGGTTATTACCCCAATTGGAATAATTAACCAACACAAGTCTTATTTTTGGCGATCGGTAAATTAGTACAACAGTAAAATATAAACAATAATTAAAAACAAATTAATTAATTTATGAATCCTACAGTATCAGCGTCTAAAAAAAACTAGGGGTGTAAGGTTTTTGGAGTGGAAGGGGTGTCAAATAACATCTAAGACTTGAGACGTCCAAGTCAACCTCACGTGGTGCACCCTGCTGAATAACGAACGAGGCAATGGCGATAGCGGGATGGTAGGGTTTTACAGCCTGACTGGGTCGCAACCACCATGTATATGGCGAAAAAGCCCGTCATAGTGATTCGCTTCTGCGGGTCGCGTTTCGGGATCAGCCTGTGCATATCCAGCTTTTCGCAGGCCGGCATGACAGCGGCGACCGGTGATGGACAGTGTGTCACTTGGTGGTCGCCATTGTTTTTGGATTGTACTGTGATTTCCATCAGGCACAGTGCAGTCATATTATAGTGCTACTATAAAAAAAAGGCAATGTAATAAATGTATTACCGTTAAAACTACTGAATGTCTAAGTAAGTTAATATTTCTGTAGTTCTCAGCGTGCTATAGGAATGAATTTTCGAAAAAAAAGATGGGAATATTTGACCCAACGGCGATGTACTTATTGGGTTAAGTAAGACTTGAAATAAAAAATAACAATATAAAACATAACGGCCAATCCATGTATAAATCAAGGGTATTTATTTTTTCCCAAATAACCATCGTTGGCTCTTAGTATAAACATAAACTGTGCACGGATGCTATAGTGACTGAACCTCGGTTTGGTCTGTCACCGTGTATGCAGTGTCACGATCTGATTAACTGTCCACTTGATTTAACTCACAGCATACGTTATGTAATTATACTTTATGCGTTAATTCATCTAACAATTTTTACTAGATGTAATTAGCAAAAAGAAAATTAAATACTTCCCCTAGAAAACCTACGTACCTATTATGTAAATGTTGAAATGTGGCATTGTACTATGTATTATGTGTCATGAGTTAGTGAATAATAGTGTCATTGTATAGTATCAGAAGCAGAAATTCTTACTGCGTTTCTGGAAGATTCGAATTTACGATTAAGTTGCTGTAGGAGGGAGGCACGTGTGTGTGTTAACGAAGTTAACCGCCCGACCACACGTCATTAAATATTTTTAGGATTATTTGTAATACAATCTCATACCTACTAATTTCACTTTCTTAATTATCCAAGTATAATTGTCCATTCAGTCTATTTTTCTTGCTATCATATATTATTTTTTGTGGCTCGGTTTCTGCAGTGTACCTGTTTAATAAACATATTTGATTTTTATTGATACAAATTAAACTAGCGCCAGTATAAAACAATTAAAATAAGAATAACGACAGGTTTTGCGCATTTCAATTTACCTATGACCTAATCTAAGCAACCATATCAAACCAAATAAAAAAGGGCAATTTAAAAGCGATTCACCTTTGTTATAACCTACCTATACACTTGACATTTACCTATATAGATTTCAAAGCACAGGTCACTCACGATATGTTGAAAAATTTAAATTCGACACTGAAGACAGCTCTATTCCATTATTCAGTCATTTCTTTATTAATTTTGTTAACATTATAACCGTATTGATTCTATAACAATGATCTATGGGGAAAATTTATATTCCTTTTTTTTTATTATAGCACGGCAAAATGACTGCGCTATACCTAATGGTCAGCACAGTACAATCCAAAAACAATGGTGACCAGCGAGTGAAACACTATCCATCGCCGGTTGCTACTGTCATGCCGGCCTGCGAAAAACTGGATATGCAGACATTACTAACAACCTGGAACCGCTTCAGTTGCGAAGAGACATCACCTCACTGAGCGTGTTTTATCGTCTGTATCATGGCGAGTGTTCTGAAGAGTTGTTTAACCTGATCCCATCTTCTCTTTTCCACTACAGAACTACACGGGCGGGTACGCGTCTCCACAGATTCACAGTAGCAACCATCCCGGCAACAACGAAGAAGTTCGAAAATTCTTATCTTTGTCGTACTGTGAAGATGTGGAATAGCCTCCCAGCCAGTGTGTTCCCTTCCTCTTATGACATGGGGTCCTTCAAACGAGGCGTGAAGAGGCACATGTGCAGGTCGCTATGATAGCGACGACTGCCGTTGTTATTTAACACTGACGGTCACCGTTACTTATGGACTGTACTGTCCTTTCCATCAGGTACCGTACAGTCACTTTGCCGAACAAGTTAAAAAAAAAAAAAAGGCTGATCCCAAAACACGATGCGCAGAAGCGAATCACTATGCACTATGACGAGCTTTTTAGCCATATACACGGTGGTTGCGACCCAGTCAGGCTGTAAAATCCTAACACCCCGCTTTCGCCATTGTCTCGTTCGTTATTCAGCAGGGTGCACCACGTACAAGTGAGGTTGGCTTGGGTGTCTCAAGTTTTATGACGTTATTCGGCACCCTTTACACACCATTACTTTTACACTTACATTACATGAAAAGGAGTTTATATAACTCTTAATTCATTAAAACAAGTATCAATCATTATTTCGTATTTTTATGTATTTTGTGTATTATTATGTAGTAATTGCCAAACTCTTCGAAAAAAACATCCACGGATTATATACGAAAACAAAACTGTCTTCGTTAAACATCGCTTATTAATTAATCACTAATAACTAAAATAAATCTGAACTTACACATATATTGAAATCACATAACAATGAACAAAATAGTAAACCTATATATTTTTTTTTTCATAAAGGTATCTGAAAAAAAGTTATAGGTATAAATAATAATCATAACAAATAATAAACCCCAAGTTTTTTAATTATTAGCATTTAGGTCGATACGCGGAATTGAAAAGCTATTTTAAATATCCAAAAAATAAGCTGAACAGTCATTTTGAAGAATTAGCATGTTATGAAGACGGGAAGAGAAAGGTGAGTACTATAAATTGTACATCGTTATTATTTTTTATTCAACCTACCCAAATGACTGACTAACCACTAGGTTAGTACAGTCCAGTGCAAGAACAAGGAAATATGGTAGATAGAGAAAAACATCATAAGACACATTCATAATTTCGACTAATACATATCTGCGATGGCGTTGCGTAAACCACTTGGTATTTGCAAATACCCAGTTGGACACAAGTCCAAGTGTGTTATCACCTTAAACTACATAATTATTTATTTATTATAATCACCAGGTGCAATTGTAGTTAAAACTGTTAATTATTAATTTTCGTCATCTTTTCCTAGTTAGTTACTCACCACAGGATAAAGTACATTTTAATGCAGGTGAATGTACACATGGTCGTCATCGTCATGTGCATGGTCACAGAACTTTGGAGGTTTTTGTTCCATACCACAAACACCTTTTTTATTTCTTTATAAGTGAACTTTTGACCACAATTTCTTCGGACATTAATGCAAACAACGCAAGGCCGATTAATACCCTATTAATGGGTGATGATGATGGATGAACAAAAAATAAGGCATATTGTATGGAGGAAAGAGGCGTCCTTTTATACTCTGAAATTTTTTTGCCTTTTTCCAAAATTGTACTTAATATTATATGGCGGTGGAGCCTAAGATGGTAACACGTTAGACTTAGATGAGAAACTGACACCCAAATTCAGCTGCTGAGTCATTCTTAAGATGTACAAATTGGAGGTAGTACTTAGCTTTTTTTTACATAGGGAGATCCCTAACTAATATCCATACCACCGGGTAGCTGAGGATGGGTTATGACCGATTAGAACGGACTTTTTAGTACCGTAGCTTCTTACACCTTTTGACCGGGGAGCAGGGACTGCTTTATCGGCACTATTTCTGCTCCTAGTAGTGCTTAGCCTGGTGAATATTAGAAAAAGCCCTATTACCAACGAACATGCAAATATATTGCATCCCAAAAGCATAACTTTGAAGGTGGTAGAGCCACGCTGAAGCTATTACCGATTTCAGCATAAAAGGTTTGGATCGTCCGGGGTAGTACCACCCTCTCACAGAAAACCGACGTGAAGTAACATTGCTTGCATTGTTGCGTTTCGTTTAGTCACTGAGAGCGCCGGAGGTCCACCTCCCTTCCTTCCTCCTCTCCGCTCCTCTCTCCCCACCCCCCAAACACAGACTGGCAACGCACTTGCCACTCCCCTGGTGTTACTAATGTCTATAAATTATTAACATCAGGTGACCCACCTGTTCGTTTGTTTCCTATGATATAAAAATAACTTACAGAGTTGAAGATATATTAGTTAAACATAGTTGTTAATATTTTCTTCGTTTTCCAGAAATACCAATATTTTATTATTTCATGAGTAATATAATTATGTTTCGTCTTAGCCCTGCAAGATTGATGTTGAACGATATGCACCGGAAGAAGTGAGCTACTACATGTCTCCAGGTAAAGATGATCATTTAGATCGACGTCGCGTTTATTGTCTCATGTTATTATGCTTCACAGAAGATGAGTTAGACAGAGTCGTTGCTTCCTTTTAAAAGTTTCAGTCAATAGGATTATTATGTGGATTTGTTTTGACCTTGTTTATTTTTGTCAAAAATGTAATAAAAGTGATATCCATCTATCGAGCTTAATTTACTTCATGAGTTTGCCTTGTTCTTCGGCATACTTAAAATTGTTATGCAATATATTCCATTATTAATTATGTGTAGCCTAATACCAATAGTTCCGGTAACTGCTCTTGGGCCAATCCCCGTGTAGGTCAATCGTGTTTACTATCTTTATTTTGTCTACATCATCAATTAATATCAGATAAGATTGTGGTAAAAGGCTAAAATATATATATAAATAATATAAATAAATATATTATAAAAAATTGCGAATACTAAAATACGAAATTCTAAGTAATAAACTGTTTCTAAGATTCCTTCTTCTAAAGGTCAATACCTATTATTAGTCGACTTGAGACGATAAACATTACATCTACAAGAAACCCACTTCATCTTTAATGTACGTCATTTATACAAAAAATAAACAAAATAGAAGTAATGTTCATTGTAGAGTACTTTACTCAAAACTTGGCCTTATTTTATTAAACTTCTAATTTAATTACGTTTCGATTGTTTTCAAATACGAATCTTTTAAAATTTCCTTGCACATCTATTATTAAGAACTCTGGCGAAACGCAGATGAACTCAAAATTATAATAAATAGAACTAATACTAAAATCATAATTTAAATTTATCAGAACGCATAATTGAACCCCCCATTTATTGATCAACTACATTTTCTAACATATATCTTTATATATAAATTTCTTCTGTACGTGCGTATGTCACTGAACTCCTCCTAAACTGCTGGGCCGATTTTGATGTAATTTTCTGTGCGTGTTCCAGTGGATCCGAGAATGGTTTAGAATCATAATTGGACCCGGTAGGTGGCACTGCCGTTGACTTTTAGGATTTTTATTTTTTATTATCAAAGCAGGACAAAGTCCGCCAAGTCCGCTAGTATCCTATAAAAACCGGCTTACCTCAAGGGTCTATTCTCACTAAAGACCACTAAACTATCTATTTGTTTGCTATGGATCCAAGTCATTGATTATGACCTGCGCTTCTTTATAATATGAGCTAGTAGTTATTGGCAAATAATGCAAAATCAATGACGTATTGAAGATTTTTGAAACAATAGTGGCGCCGCGTCGATCTCCTTAAGTTCAAATACTACAAACCTGAGCTTTCACTGAAGATAAATATATGGTAGTAGGTAATCTTTTACTGTCCGCCTAGTTCACTACCACGCCTAATTAGAAAACTATCACCACTGGTATTTTCCGACAGCTACACTTAACAGCCAGTTCTCTGTAGGCTTAGAATGTGGCCACCTTGGACTAAACTATCTCTTAAAATTAGATAAGATTGTAGTCAGTTTGGAATACCTTTAAACAATAGAAATCTAATCATAAAAAGTGTTCACAAAATCTCTTAACTCAATTGGAACTGGTGTTCAAAGGCAACCTTTCTCATAGGTTACCTACTATAATAAAAAGTATAATGGACGTTACATCATTCTTAACATATATTCGTGATATTTTAACCCGGATGCGTCTACGCCAATTCACATTTATTCGGTATCTGATAGTGGTCTGTAGATTCCATCTTTCCCATGACCAATAAGGTTCATCTCCGTAACACCCGCCTACAAATCACGCAGGCGATGAAGCAATCGCTGTCCGTTGCAATTTACAATCTAAAATTGACGGACATACCGCGGTCGTCTGCTAAATCTTAAGTTTATAAAATAGATGCTTATCAAAATGATGTGTAAATCTTAGTTGCGATTACAATAAAATTAAATTGTATTTCTTGCTCAACGGTTATAACAATATCATTGTTTATGTATTTCTTTAAAACAGTAGTAATCAAATACACTGATTATGTCAATTTGCTTCTATTCATTTGATTAAATAGCGAAATCATATCGACAGTGGAAGGGTTAAATGATTAACGAGATACTGACATTCTTTCTACGTTAATTAATGATTTATCAGCCTTTCTACTGTCAATATATACGTGATTAAAACTTATTGGTGCAAACATATGACAGACAACATTTTTTTATGTTATGTAATGTTTCCTTATATAATTTTCTTAAAAAATCGACCATCTAGAGGTGTGTTACGGTAAAATAGATGTTCTCTCATGATGAACAGTGTTGGAATTTATTAATCTCTTATATACAAATATCTTTATATATAAATTTCTTCTGTACGTGTGTATGTCACTGAACTCCTCCTAAACGGCTGGACCGATTTTAATAAAACTTTGTGTGCGTGTTCCAGTGGATCCGAGAATGGTTTAGATTCGCAATTGAACCCAGTAGGTGGCATTGCGGTTGACTTTTAGGATTTTTTTTATTATCAAGGCAAGACAACGTCCGCCAGGTCCGCTAATGAAGTGTCTGTATGTAATATCAAAATAAAATTTTGTCGGTAAAAAATAAGTTTTTGTCGGTGTGTCTGTCTGTCTGTCTGTTTGTTCCGGGTAATCTCCGAAACGGCTAGACCGATTTTGACAGGAATTTCACGTACACATAGCTGAAATTACAGCGGGTTTCTTAGGTTACTCTAAATTAGACTAGGTACAGCTAGTATATATATATATATACATATATCATGTGCATTATTTTTAAATGAATTATTTATGTTGTGGTAACTATTACATCTATATTGTATTGTTGTGGGAGTATTGAATGAAAGAGCTCAACACTAGACTCTTTCTTAATCTAAGCGGTTTACTATTGGTGAAACAATCTTCGTTGGTAAGCCTTTACATGTCGTGTCTATTGTTGATTGCGTGTATAAAGAGTTGCTAAATCAGATATAAATTATAGTTTAGTATACCGTTTATATGATATTACTATAGTTTTAATTTTTCGACGATGTTTGGAGGCGTTGTGGTAAAAGGACTTAGAGAAAAATATACATCGCCCAAGTGTTATAACATTAAACGACCTCGTAACGTATCACGTTAACCTATATTTGATATATACATTAAAAACAACTCAAAAGCTAGAAAACGCAAATAGTAATAGACGATTAATATTCTTGAATTTCTTCCTTTATTATAATGTTTACCTAATACCATTTATAATGCAAGTGATTGTATTCTGTTTTATATCGGCGAAGGCTTATAAATGACTTGATGTTTTATATTCTAATAGTTATGTATTGTACATTATAGCTGTTAGTTTTCCTAATAAATAAATAAATTCAAAATAAAGGATAAAAATCACAGCTGCAATATATCTCAGTTTTGATTTGCATAGGTTATATTTAAATATTATAAAGCCACGTTACCCACATAAGTAAATACGTCGAACCGTTTGCGCGTGTCAAGGAAATAGGTATACTATACATATACTTGAAAAACATTATACACGTCGGTGGAGTCGCATAAAGCTGAAGATCATTGACCTAATTGATTTGTTAGAAATATTTTAAAGTTTTCAAATAAGTAGAATCAAGTACAATAAGAATACTGTGGAGTCTTAGAGCGATTCTTAGTAATTGATCAACAATAAATAAACCGTTTCTTTCAATTATTATCTTTATATATAAATTTATTCTGTGCGTGTGTATGTCACTGAACTCCTCCCAAACGGTTGGACCGATTTTGATGAAATTTCGTGTGCGTGTTTCAGTGGATCCGAGAATGGTTTAGATTCACAATTGGACACGGTAGGTGGCGCTTCGGTTGACTTTTAGGATTTATTTTTATTATCAAGGCAGTACAACGTCCGCCAGGCCCGCTAGTATATATGTATAAGTTAAATCGTAAACTTTTGCAATACCATATCTAAAGGGTATTTAAACGTGTAATAGACATTTTTACTTCTGTTATATGTCAACTCAACATAAGCATAAATAAAGAAAGATGTCTTATTCCAAAATTATATAACTTCAAAGTTCCGTGATAAATCAGTTAGACCTTACGTCGCGGTTAAAGTCACGACGCGACAGTTCGTGAGTTCAAACGTATATACGCGACGCTATTTTCTCATATTTCTTAACACTGATCGATGTGATTAGGAATATGTTGTTAAATTTAAGTAATTAACCTTTCCAGTGCTTATTTTTACATCACAATTATCAGTGTTTCTTTTTTGTCGAACTGACTACGCTATTGATCTATCAAGGTCTTAAAAGCTTCACTGGACTACTAAGGCGAGAGCTTAAGGCACTTAGCCGATTTTATTTGACAGCTCGCTCAAGGGTGCACGGCACACCTCGGCTTGGGCTGTTGTCTGATACATGCAATTCGCGACCTATTTGAGCGAACCTAAGCTAACTATTCATACGTATATGAGTTGTTGAAACATATATGTGTACCAAGCATACATACTTCAACAACTCTTATATATAATTCGTATCGGATAATTTTCTAAACTATTTCAGTTTGATAAGGGAAAAAAAACCCTTCGACTTGTATGTGTAAGCGTGTAAGCGTGTATGCGTGTACGTGTGTGGAGGTGATATGTGTGATATTGTCGCAGTGATGTAAGATTTTGTGTCACTGTATCGCGCGAGCAGCGCGCTCAAGGGCTCCACGCTGAGGAAACGGACTTAGGCTTGAGCCGTTGCCGAGGGGGCGACAATTATCAGCGTATATCAATTCACTACTGAACATCGGCCCTCAACGACTTTAGCTACTGGATCACATTTATCTTACAATTCGGTTCATGCAGATTTTATTTTCTATGCTACAAGTATTAAACAGAGAGGTCATCTCTTATTAAATAGTCACGAAGCCTATGGCACTGTATAACCAACCTCAATAATAGGCTTGCTATCATAGGCTGTAGATACATATAATAAAGGTATTATCATCATCATTAGCTGTAAGAGACCCACTGCAGGGAGATATACCTGTCTATTCCCGAAAGAAGGTATGGCAGTATGCGCAATTTCAAACTCTAAGAAATCCCCAGTTGTATGTTTTCCCACATACAGTGGTACTACAAGAAAATTTCTCAAGTTCAGGTTTCCTTACGAAGGTTTCCTTCACCGTCAGCCTATAGTGTTACCAATTTAAATTAGTTAATATACATGAATTCCGAAATTTCGTTGGTATATGCCAGGGTTCGAACTTTCGGACATCGGATGAATATTCCACCGGTCAACCATCAGACAAGCACAACTTTAAATAAAGGTATATATATAATCATAGTTTACTTGTATATATTGTGAATTCGGACCGGAATACTGCAGCACAAGTGATGCAAATTTGCGTTGGAAATAGTTATGTTGATGAATGAATACTTCATTGCACATTTTAATTTTCACACTAGCAATCTTAATGCCCTAAAGCTTTTTGTTTAACTTCTAAGTTTTACTCCCAATCCAATGGTATTTTTATAAAGAATAAAAGTTATTGTAGGCAGTGCAAATATAAAAGAAGTGAAAAAAATAACCAATAAATATAATAATATAATGACCTTAACATTTTTTTGTTATAAGCGCTTGATTGTTTAGAACTCATTAGGTATTATATTCCACTGACAGAGCATTCAGATACAGTGGTAACAAGCACAGGCATTATATAACGTTATAAAGGTCATGATTCTACAACGAACTTGAGCAAGTAGCTATAGAAAATATCATAATAAATTCATAACAAACTGAAAAATTATTGACAGAAAAAAAACCTGTATAACCTTTGCCCTTTTTTTTTTTTTTCTACATGATGGAATCCCTAACGGATATCCATCTCACCGGGCAGCAGAGGATGGATATGCCCGAGTCGCACGGACTAAAACCCCATGGTACCTTCTTACACCTTTTGGCCGGAGGAGCAGGGACTGTCTAATCGACACTACATCTGCTCCTCCAACAGGTGTTGTCCCCTCCTAAGGGACCCAAACTGCGGCCTGAGGGGTCAAGATGGTGGACCCCTCAAGGGGAAATGGGTGTTATTCCCCCTAACGAACTGTGGGAACATCAGCATAATGCACCTCCACCACATGGACCTGTGCAGTTTAACTGCCCGGAACGACGGACTTGCATGTGTCTGTCGCCCCAGGTCACAACTACGGCGGCCGGAGGTCATCGCCTACCCGTCGCCGCCGCGTAGTTCGTCGGCCGCGGGGGGGAGTCTAATCGTTCGCTCCCTCTCCCCAGCCTCCTTTGCGAGCATGACTGTCTCGCAGAACGAGACGGCAGAGATCCACCCGGCTTCGCTTTCGACCATCTTAAAAATGACAGTCGGAAGCGAGAGATCCGTGCCAATGACCGCGACTAGCTCGTTGCGTGGCACGTCCCAGGCGGAACACTCACTCAATGTGTGGTGCGCAGAATCATTCGCGCAGCCACAATGATGGCACCCTGTAGTCGGCTCCCGGCCTATGCGAAATAAGTACCTCCCAAAACATCCATGCCCCGTGAGCACCTGTGTCAGCCGGGTCTAATCGTTCGCTCCCTCTCCCCAGCCTCCTTGGCGAGCATGACTGTCTCGCAGAACGAGACGTCAGAGATCCACCCGGCTACGCTTTCGACCATCTTAAAAATGACAGTCGGAAGCGAGAGATCCGGGCCAACGACCGCGACTAGCTCGCTGCGTGGCACGTCCCAGGCGGAACACTCACTCAATGTGTGGTGCGCAGAATCATTCGCGCAGCCACAATGATGGCACCCTGTAGTCGGCTCCCGGCCTATGCGAAATAAGTACCTCCCAAAACATCCATGCCCCGTGAGCACCTGTGTCAGCCGGAAGCTTAGGGTGCCATGTCGTCTGGTGAGCCATTCAACCAAGACTGGGCGAACAGCCTCGATCGTCACCACGCCCCAGCTGGGTTGCTCAAGTCGTCGACACCACTCTTCCACCACAAGGACCTGATGAAGTTGAGACCTTAGCGCCGCAGTTTCCCGAGGCGCAAGACGTAGCCCCTGCTCCAGCGCCTCTACGCGTCGAAGATATACAGATGCTTGAGCTCTTGCTTCCAGGTCCCAGGGTGGGGATCCAGCTAGTAAGGAGGCCGCCTCGAAGGAGATCGTGCGATACCCGCGTATGGCTCTGACTGCCAACGCCCGCTGTGGTCTCCGAAGGTGAGCGATGTTGTTGGCCGTCAGTTTAAACGCCCACACGGGGGCCCCGTAAAGGGCCATCGACCGCACGACTCCCAGATACAACTTCCGACAGGCAGAGTTTGGCCCCCCAAGGTTGGGTAATAAGCGAGCGAGGGCACCCGCTGTGTCCATTAAGCGAGGGACCAGCTGCCGGAAGTGTTCCTTGAACGTCCATCGGCTGTCGAGGAGGAGGCCGAGATACCTTATACTCGACCCGACGCCGATAGACTCGCCTCCCACAAGAATCTGGGTTCTTTGAGGCGGCGTTTTCCGAGGTCCATGAAACCACATCGCCTCGGATTTACACGGCGCCACTTCCAATCCCAGACGCCGGATCCTGTTGACGACTTCAGCGACTCCCGCCGTAGCGATCATCGCGGCCTCGCTGTGCGTCTTCCCCCGGGCTAGTACCAGAGTGTCATCCGCGTAACAGACCACGCTGACGCCATGGAGGAAAGCACCACGCAACACCCAGTCGTATCCAATGTTCCATAAGAGGGGTCCCAGGACAGACCCCTGCGGAACACCAGATACAACCTCTCGACAATTTTCCCTCCCTCCTTGACCTGGGAAGGTTACGTACCTCTCTGAGAGGTACGCCCCGACAATGCGGCGGAGGTACTGAGGCACTCTATGATACCGGAGTGCCTCTTTGATACTATCCCTAGGCAATGTGTTAAAGGCATTTTAAGACACATTAAGACACCGCCAACATTACATCTCCCCGGGACACTGCTTCCTCCGCCTGGATCTTCACACTCATTACTGCGTCGATGGTGGAGCGCCCCTGGCGGAAACCAAACTGGTTATCTGCTAGATCTGGTCCGACTCGTGTTAAATGCTGGACGAGGCGGCCTGCAATTATACGTTCGCAGAGTTTTGCCACCTCATCCAGCAACACAATGGGTCGGTACGCAGATGGCCTGTCTGCTGGGCGCCCCCACTTCTTCAGCAGGACCAAACGGCCGATTTTCCACAACCGCGGAAACCGGCCCTGCTGAAGCGATGCATTGAAAATACTCAATAGTCGGGGTTCGAGGGCCTCGTAAGCCAGGACCCACGCACGGCCAGGTATGCCGTCGGGTCCTGGGGCGGTGTTTTTGGCCCGTAAGCGCGCAACGGCCACCCTCGTCTCTTCCCTGGTCACCTCGGGGATCACATCTTCGTCGTCATCGTCATGGCAACCATCTTCTGCATTAGGCACATTTGTTGGTAGGAGCGGAGCCATCGTAGGAGGCGTGTTCTTTGACGCTGAGGGAAACAGAGCTGCCAATATTTGTCGGAGAAGCTGTGGCTCGAGGTTCCGACTTATCGGGGGGGCCCTGTGACACAACTTGTCACGGACTAAACGATACGGGCGCCCCCAAGGATCCCGACTTAGCCCCTCAAGTAGTTCCTCTCTCGCCAGAGCTTTACTCCGCTCTATGGCTTTCCGAAGCGCTGATCTGGCAGCTCTGTACCCCTCATAGAGTTCCTCCTCCATGGCTGACGTGGTATGTGTGTGGCTCCCCCGTCGTCGATGTCTGGTGTACTGGCGCCTGACCGCCACACACGCAGCACGCAATTGCGCAATTTCGGCGGTCCACCAATACACCTGACGCCTAGCGGGTGTCGATCTCCTGACACGGGGCATCGCGGCGTCACATACACGCGTCATCACTCCCCGAAGAGACTGCGCCTCGATGCAGACGTCGACAGGCCTATCTGGTGATTCTCCACCCACCCAGGTCTGCAAGACGACGGCCTCCAGTAAAGCCTCCCGATCAAGGCGCTTTAGTGCCCAACGTGGCCCTTCACTACCGGGTGTCCTACAGTTTATATATATATACATACTATAACCTTTGCCCTACCAAACAATTACACAGTTCATGCTTGGCGTGTAGGTACGAACCTGATTACCCCCACTATCATATTTTATTTTGTAAGATTTAAGGTGAATTTATTAAAGACATATCGATGTCACTGCTATCAACTAATAATCATTAATTGTTGAAAATAATTTAGTGTTCATCATATGGTGATGGTCATATCATAATATCACATATATTTCTGAAATAAAAAAGGTCAGTCATAGCTCAATTAATTCTAGTGTTAATAATACCATTTTAATAGATTCAACGTTGCTAGTTAAGAGCTTTGAATATTCAATCTGTCTTCGAAATATGTCTATACCGTAATGATTCATTCCAAATTGCTCAAGTCATCATTTACGTAACCGATAGTATTTCAATACTAGAAACTTGACCTAGTTGACGGAATGCATTTATTTTTTTCACATAATCTACCATAATTGTAATGCGATTATGTTATATTGTATTGACCTTGTACTAGATAATATTTGTAAGACGAATTAATCAAAACAAATATTAGTGTTTCAATGATTACTTTGGAATTTGTTGCTTTGGTACAAACATCTTAATTTTTTAACAATTCAGTTTTAAATATAAGAATATATTTTAGTCAAAGACTATTCTATAAAGCCATATGGGTAGAACTTTTATAAGTGCCTACATTTTACAAGTTAACATATACCTGATCAAAATATAAGATTGACCCAAATTGAAGTCTAGCTTATTACAAGCGATTGATGTCAGAGGTCACGCCTCGAAGTCATCGGTTCATACTGTGACGTAAACAGACCGGTCGAGGAATATATACAGCTAAGAGAGTACATGAATATTTATACAATTATGTAACGTCCTCAGTTTACATTGCGATATACATTATTTTGTAGTTATTTACGATATTTTTTTATTGCTATGCTAACCGTGTTGACTTTCTTTAGGTAATATTATTCGCTCGTCGTAAATTATTCTTTTGCTAGTAAAAAATATTCTTATATCCCTATGCAACAACGCTTTTTTGTAGACAAAAGGTACTCTATATCCTTTTCTGAATCCTTGACAACGTATGCGCTTAATTTCATAGTAATCGGTTGAGTAATTAAGGTGTGCAAGTGTAACAAACAAAGACACGTATATTCGTATTTATAATATTAGTTATTGTACTAATAAATATTTGGAAAAATAAACTGGATTAAAAGAAATGCGAATAGACATTGTCTCATTGAACGTGTTTTATCGTCTGTATCATGGCGAGTGTTCTGGAGAGTTGCTTAACCTCATCCCATCTTTTCCTTTCCACTAGAAAGGTACACGGGCGGGTACGCGTCTCCATAGATTCACAGTACTAACCATCCCGGCAAGAACGAGGAAGTACGAAAACTCTTATCTTTGTCGTATTGAAAAGATGTGATATGACATGGTTATATCATATCATAAACGACATACCATAAACGAGGCATGAAGAGGCACTTCTGCAGGTCAGCATGATAGCGACGATTGCCGTTGCTATTTAACACCGACAGTCTCCATTATTTATGGACTGGTACTTTCCAGCAGGTACTTTGCTGAACCAGTTTAAAAAAATTGGGTATAATATATATATTTTCTTTCGTAGGTGGTTGAGCCACGCTAAAGCTGTTAGGTATGATAAAATAAAACAGTTTGTGAACTACCGCTTGTGTTTCACTACGCAATACTTAACTGGCGACGAGTATTATTGAATTTAAATTGTTTTTAAAAGTATTTATCAGTGTTACGACATGCCTTTCGGTAAAATAGAGTGTTTCGACCTATCTTCGCGAAAATGGTCAACCTACGTGAGCCGTGTCAAACAATTTATCGCGCTGAACGAAATCAAAGAATCGTTACACACAGCGACGTTAATTACAGTGGTCGGCGCGCAAACGTACGATCTTATGTGTGATTTATGTGCTCCGATTAGCCCAGAGGACAAAACATTTGCTGAATTGGTTAACATTTTACAAGAACATTTAGAACCTAGACGATCTGACATCGCCGAAAGACATATTTTTCGGTTACGCCGTCAGATGTCAAACGAGGATTTGAGCACGTATTTACACCACTTAAAACATTTAGCCAGCACCTGTAATTTCGGAGACAGACTAGAAGAAAATTTGAGGGATCAGTTTGTATCTGGTTTGGCGAGTAACGATATGCGTAGTCGGTTATTCGCGGAGAAGGATGTGGACTACAAGCGGGCGGTTGATTTGGCGCTGGCGTTGGAGGCTGCCGAGCGGCACGCAGAGGCGAGCCGCTCGGGTGGCATGGCGCCGGGCGCAGTGGCAGTTGCGGCGGATGGCGCCGCCGCCGGTCCATCACCGGCAGTACATAGGATCGGCACGAAGGAGGCAACTAATTATCGAATCAGAGACACGCGGCTGCAGCACTGCTGGCGGTGCGGTCGAGAACATGCTTCAGATAAGTGTCGATTTAGGCATTATAATTGTGATCAGTGCGGTTTAAAAGGTCACCTGAGGGTCATGTGTCGCGGTAAAGTCGCGAAAGACCGAACGGCGATAAGGCAGGTTTCTAAAAGAAACCAATTTTATATGGAATCTGATTCGGATAATAGTGATTGTGAGTTTTACAACATGCGCGTCAACGGAACCACGGACGAACCGTATGTAGTAACTATTTTTATTAATGGTATTCCATTAAAGTTTGAAGTTGATACCGGCAGCAAAATATCTGCTATCAGTGAACATTGTTTTAACAAATATTTTAAAAATAGTATACTGTCAGAATGTCATTTGAAATTAAATTCATATACGGGTGAGAAAATTTGTCCGCTCGGGGTTTTAACTGTGACCGCGTCTTATGATAACGGTACGGGGTCGGCAGAGAGGCGCGAAGCGAGCGGGCTGCGCTTGTACGTTATACCGGCCGGCGGGCCGCCGCTACTCGGTCGCGCGTGGTTACGCCGGTTAGGATTTAAAAACATTTACATTAACAACATTAATAATTTTGATTATGATTCTCGGGATGATAATATTTTAATACAAAAACTACAGAAAGAATTCTCTGAGGTGTTTTCACCTAGGTTAGGGACGTGCATTAAAATGTTTTCATTGACACTGACCGACAACGAACCTATTTTTCATAAGGCGCGTAATTTACCATTGGCTCTGCGTGGCCCAGTAGAAAAAGAATTGGAACGTCTTGTTAGTGAAGGTACTATTGTTAAAGTGAATAATTCTGAGTACGGCACGCCCATTGTACCCGTAATAAAAAAATGTGGAGGTATTCGAATCTGCGGTGACTATAAAGTAACAATAAACCCTAAATTAAAACGAAACCCTTATCCTCTTCCGCGAATAGAGGAACTTTACGCGACATTAAGCGGTGCAAAAATATTTTCGAAAATTGACTTAGCCCACGCATTCGAACAAGTTATGTTGTGTGAAAACTCTCGAGCATGTACAACGATTAGCACCCATATCGGTACGTTCGAATACGTCCGCACTCCTTACGGTCTTTCATGTATTCCTGAAAAATTTCAAAAATTGATGGATGAGGTCATCAGAGGTATACCCATGACAGTGGTATTCCTCGACGATATTTGTGTGGGTGGATATTCAAAATCTGATAATATTAATAACCTAAGAAAAGTTTTAAGTCGTTTGCAATCTGCAGGATTGAGAATTAAAATTGAAAAATGTAATTTTTTTAAAACAAATGTAAATTATCTAGGTCACGTGATAGATAGCTACGGGTTGCACCCGGATATAAATAAAGTTAAAGCGATTTCGAATGCTCCTCGTCCAAGTGACGTTCATCAACTTAAAGCTTTTTTGGGGTTTGTAAATTATTACGCTCGTTTCGTCCCGGGAATGAGCTCAATATTATATCCGTTATATAATTTATTAAAAAAAAATGTTGCTTGGAGCTGGACACCGGAGTGTGATCAAGCATTTTGTAAAATTAAAGAGATTTTATGTGATGATAAATGTCTAGCCCATTATAATCCAGAACTACCGCTGGTCCTAAGTGTGGACAGCAGCGCTTACGGTATTGGCGCAATATTAGCGCACAAATATCCCGATGGTTCAGAGAAGCCTATCTGTTGCGTATCGCGTACCCTGAATGAAACGGAGAAGTCGTATAGTCAGTTAGATAAAGAAGCTTTAGCTATATTTTATGGTGTGATTAAAAATCATCAATATTTATTTGGTAGGCGTTTTATTATTCGAACTGACCATAAACCACTCTCGTATATTTTCGGTGATAAAGCAGGCATACCACAAACTGCTGCGAGTCGTTTACAGCGTTACGCGGCGCGTTTAGCTGCTTACGATTTTTCCGTGGAATGGGTGAGCTCTGTACGCAATGCGCCTGCCGATTGTTTGTCGCGTTTGCCGCTCAACCATGATTCTCGTGCAAGTGATACCGATTCAATATTTTATTTGTTATATTTAGAAAACGAATTCCCAATAAGTTATAAAAATATAGCTGACGAGACTAAAAACGATCCAGTATTGCGAGTAATATATAAAAATGTATTATTCGGGTGGCCAGACGATACCGAAGTTGATCAAGAAAAACCATATTTTTATCGTAAACAGAATTTGCTCGTGGATCACGGTTGTATTGTATACAACTACCGTGTGGTTATACCTCCTAAATTTCGTGAGTATATTTTGCGCGAATTGCACGAGGGTCATTTAGGTGTAGTAAAAATGAAAAATACTGCTCGTAACTATGTTTATTGGCCAGGGTTAGATAATGATATTGAAAAATTATGTAGAGAATGTATGTCATGTCGCCAACAGCGCGATGCTCCCCCGCACGCACCCCTCACGCCCTGGGAGTTTCCTTCACGACCATGGCAACGCTTGCATGCCGATTTTGCAGAATATCAAAGTAAACATTATCTTATTATTGTTGATGCACATACTAAATGGATAGAAGTTTTTTCTTTGCATAGCACCACTGCAAAGATTGTTATAAGCAAATTCAGAGAACTTTTCGCACGGTTTGGCTTACCGCGACAAATCGTGACGGACAATGGTCCTCCATTCACATCTCAAGAATTAAAAGAATATTTTGTTAAAAACTGTATACTCCACTCATTAACTAGTCCGTACAGACCTAAGGGAAACGGAGCAGCCGAAAATGCTGTAAAAACAGTTAAAAATTGTATAAAAAAAGCTTGTTATGATGGGGTTAATGTGGATGAAGCCGTAAACAAAATGCTGTTTCAGTATAGAAATTGTGAGCATGCCACCACGGGAATAGCCCCAGCAGTTGCTATGATAGGTCGGCGGCTGCGGGGTCGTTTAGATGTTCTACGACCAGATACTGAGGGGCGTGTGTATGATAAACAGTGTAAACAAATCGAGCGCGCTGGTGGCACAGAACGTTCAGTAAATGTAGGTGATAAGGTGTATGTTAGAGATTACACAAAAAGTAAAGATAAATGGACAGAAGGGCAGGTTAGTGGCCAAGAAGGGACATCTTCATATTCCGTCAAATTGCAAGATAGTACTGTAAAAAGGCATATTGACCAAATAATACAACCTAAGCAGGTAGCTAACAATAGATTTTCTCTATCCTGTACATCTAATCAAGAGAGTAACGAGACTACTGTCCAGGATAATGTTGATGTCCAGTCTCCCAAGGCTGCCGCCCTACCACCACCACCCCAAGATGTCGACAAAAATTCTCCTATCGATTACAGACATAGGCTACGTGCACTTCCACATAGAAAACTTAATCTATAATTTATGTAAGGAGGTGTTAGGTATGATAAAATAAAACAGTTTGTGAACTACCGCTTGTGTTTCACTACGCAATACTTAACTAGCGCCGGAGACCCAGCCCCCCTCCCCTTCCACTTTCCCCTTCCCTTTCTTCCCCCCCCCCCCCCCCAACTCAGTCTGGCAACATACTTGCGACTCCCCTGGTGTTGCAAGTGTCTATGGACGGTGGTGATCACTTAACATCAGGTGACTCACCTGTTCGTTTGCCTCCTATGATATAAAAAAAAAAATTGTATGTAATTGGTCTTGAACTTGATCTTTTCTATGTGATGCGTATTGTTGATGTATCATTTTATTAATATCTATAAAACACAACTAATGAAAAACAAACATTACTTCTATGTCCTTAAGATTGAAACTTCTAATAATGCTAAAGGTCTCGTATACGAGAAGTATCCGATGATTTATGTTACCATAATCTAACAATAATGACACAACTTTAAAAAAACGCCTGAGCTGAGGAATAAACATGTTTTGACAAAAGAATATTTAAATGCTTAAACAGCAACATTCTAGTTAGGTATAATTTATTCTCATAAATTTAGAGACATAGTGTAGGTTAAGTAACAAATGTATTAAAGATTAACCGTGCCCAGGACTTCGTCCACGTGAAATTTAATGCAACAAACCGTGTTTCGGTAACTGTGTTTTAGATATTATTTATAGATTATATTGTTGTAAATAAATGAAAATGTCGGGTAGTTATACTGCCTCGGCCCATATAAGGGGCGGCGCTTGCCGTGTTGATTTACTTATTCGGTGGCCGTCATAACGTTCGATAGCTCTGTCCGAACTAGTGTCGGTTATTTAAAGAGTAATTAATTGTTAAAGGTTATTCTTAACAGTTTATATCTAAATTGGCCAGTTTTCTATTCTTAATAATCAATAATTGTTTTTAAACATTGCTAACAATATAATATCCTATTTTTGTAAGACATTGAAATGCATTTTTTTTTATGTCATAGCAGGCAAAGGTGGGTCACCTGATTTTAAGTGATCACCACCGTCCATAGGCACAACAACATCGGGGGAGTTGCGTTGCCAGCCTGTATTTGGGGGAAGGGGAGAGAGGGAGCGGGAGAAGAGAGGGAAGGGGAGGTGGGTCTCCGGTGCTCTCAAATTTACTTACCTACTCTTTTCTCGTACTTATCTCGACCCGGCATTCAAATTACAATAACTTTTGATAGAGTAGACCAATTTTAATGAACCAAAGGCTAAATGTTACTCGAGGATATGCTTCATGCTTTTCTGAGGTTCTATCGTTAACGCAGTACTTTAACAGTGATAGTGTCTAAACCAACAGACGGATAGAAACTTCTAAAAATGATTTAAATGTACTTCTTTATTATTATATTTATTACTTCTTTATTATATTTCTTTATTATACTTTATTACTTCTTTATTATTTATTTATTACTCATTCCTAGACACTTGCAATAATATTTTTCACAGAAAGGTACAGACACGTTAGTTTTACGTTTTTATTATATGTATAGATATCGAAGAAGATGTAGTATTACGTTCCGCAGTTACTACCAAGTGTTATGCTGCAATTTATTTAGATAAAAAATCAATACTTTTCAAATAGATTCTTATATTGAATTCGTGATTCAAGATATGGGGGATGAAACCAACAAATAAAAACTAAACTAATATTAAATCCATTCTAATGGTAATAAAATTAAACAATTAATCCATTAATGCCATTTAAAATACAGTAATAATTAATATGTTGCTTCTAATTACAAGCAACGCCACAATACTACAAAATGAAACCATTTAAAAGCCTTTGAAGAATAAGAAAATTGATAACCATATACGCCTATTACAATACATTATGATAATTTTTAGGTTAACGAAATACATATTATACTATTATATTATTCGTTATCTTCGAGTATTTATTATCTATATTAATTCCTCAGTAATAATTGAATCCAAACAATTTCATTTAATGGTATATTACAATGAAAAAGATTTTGAAATGCTTCACTCCATCCATGTGTCGAATATGTTGTATATCAAAATAAAAGCAATGATTATATTGAACACTATTTTTAACCGACTTCGAAAAAGGAGGAGATTACTACGTTCGGTTGTGTGTATTTTTTTTTATGTATGTTAATCGATATCTCCGTCAATTATGAACCGATTTTAATGATTCTTTTTTTATTTGAATCGGTTATTTCCAGAGGTGGTCCCATATAAAGAAAATATTCAAGCCCTAAGGGGGTGAAAAATCGTTTATTTGATTTTCACCCACTTCGTCTTTACGTATTTTCGTAAAATTGGAACCGATTTATTATACCCATTAGAAACCAAATATATTTATGCACACTAAAAATGGAAAAATAAAAATTATTTACAAAAAAAAAAAAACTGTCTTCGATGTGAAAACCTAATGAGGCACTAAAAAGCGAAAAATAACTGAATTATAAAATTAACCAAATTAAATAAAAAATATTGATATTTGCGCTACCTAATAATATATTTGAAGTCGACGCCAACCTACATTTCAAATTCGTTGCAGGTAATAAAATATGTACGAGATGGGACACGAGAGTGACCAAAACTTTGTATGTAGAATTGTAGATGATATGAATTTAGGTTGGCATTGACTTCAAATATATTATTCGGTAGCACAAATATCAATATTTTTTATTTAATTTGGTTAATTTAATAATTCAGTTATTTTTCGCTTTTTAGTGCCTCATTAGGTTTCACATCGAAAGCGGTTTATATTTTTTGTAAAAAATTTTTTTTAATATTAGGACAGATAACCTAAACATTTATATGTCTAGACGAGTATAAATATGTTTCAATTCTTTTTTTATTTTCTTATTCAGTTGGCAAACAGAGGTACTGGAAAAGAAAGAACAAACCTTTACTTTGTTTAGTACATAAGAAAAGGTATTGTAGGTGGTAGAGCCATGCTGAAGCTATTACTGGTGTTAGCATGAATGAGTCGGCTCTCACAGAAATCCGACGTGAAGTAATAGTGCTTGCATTGTTACGTTTCGTTCGGTTAGTGAGAGCGCCGGAGGCCCACGTCCCTATCCCCCTCCCACTCACCTCCTCCCCCCGAACACAGGCTGGCAACGCATTTGCGACTCCCCTGGTGTTGCTAGTGTTTATGGACGACGGTGATCACTTACCATCATGTGACCCGCGTGTTCGTTTGCCGCCTATAATATAAAAGCAAAAGAACTTAAAATTGACTCTTACAATATTTTAGAACTGTGTAATTTAGATGTATAGTTTTCTTATATAAATATTAGAAGTATAGTTGTAATAAATCTAGATTGTATTAAGAGTTACAAAAATAAGTTAAATGTAGTTTCTGCCAAATATGACATTAGAAAAGAATTGAAAATAAAATATGAAGGTTGGTATAAATTGTATACTGATGGTTCTAAAAATAATAATAGCTTAGGAAAGCTTACTATTATGCCAATAATAATATTGCTGCGGGTTATAAAATAACTGAAGATATGTAAGTTATGGCAATAGCAGAGACAATGCAAGGCATATGCCATTAAAAGTAAAATTAAAAGGGTTGTGATTTTAACGGACAGCAGAAGTACACTTCAGCACCAGATTCGATGTGCCACTGGTCATAAAGGCGTATTAGTTGCATGTTATTTTGAACCATATTTTTAAGCAATAGTTTGATAATCAGTCAATTGTTTTTTCAATGGATTCCTTCGCATGCTGGCATTAAGGGGTATGAAGAGGCTGGCCGTATTGCAAAATTATGGTCGACGCACGGTACATTAAAAGAGGTTAAAGTAAATTATTGGGAAATGCTGCCAAACTTGAAAGAAAGGTTTTCTAGTAATGGAAAGAATATTTTGATGAAAGAAGTAGGCAAAATGGTATCTAGTATAAAACAATACAGTGTCAGCCTCTTCATATACCGTGGTTTAATGAATGTAACCTAAACCGACATTATGTTAAGGTAGCTTTAAGACTCCGTTCGGGACACTATCCATCGACAGGTTTTGCATACCTAATGAGGAAAACGCAGTCTCCTAATTGCAATGTATGCAGAAAAATTGAAGAAATGCATCACTTTATGATGGAGTGTGCTAAGAACCGCATGGAATGAGAGTCGTTGATGAGTGGTATGAAAAGTAGTTGCCACAGCAGTTTGTATCAGCATATTTGCTGAACCCTGTTCAGGTGAAGCTAAGATGGTGTATGACTTGGTAATGATACCTCATCAGCAACTCTCATGATAGAGCTAGGAGGATTGGGGAACAATGGGGCTGAAGTGTTCGGTGGAGTAAAAGCCCTTAGCAAAAAAAAAAAAACTTTTTTAGATATAATCCCATAAAAATACTATTTAGATGCTCCGTATTTTCTTTGATTAAACTCAAAACAACATTAAGACAGCTACATAATTTTAGTGAATTAATTATGTTACGCCCGTTAAACCTAACAAGTAATTTTAGACGTAATTATGTTATACCATGTTATTATGTAATACCCATTCATTAATCATAATTGTTGTTAATGTGTAATTACATTTCCTTCCGTAATTTACACCAAAAATATTTGAGAAAAATCTGCATTATTGATTATTCAACAAAACTAGAATTAACAAAAACGAATAACGATGGTTATCGATTATAATTAATTTCACAAAACTCTGTGGGTATTGCTTTATTGAGGATTAACACGATAATCTGTCATATTACAAATATCGTAATTGCATTGTATGGTTAAAAGTTTAATAACTATGTATTGTGTGAAATAAAGGAGATTATGACCTTTTGTAATCCATATTAACATTGACATTTGTGCGTCTATTATTACTTAAGAAAAGTTGCACGGGTCAAATTAAATGTTTACAAACACATACTTATTCTTAGTGTATATACATCAATTGTTCGAATGTACGTTCACCCGACTATGCCGCGACAGATGCTGCATCTTGGACAGTACTGTAATAAGAAGCACCACACAACCTATGTTGCAACCAGGCATTAGAAGAAATACATACGTATATAAGACAACCGTTTGGATTCGTAATCATCACACAAACTAAGTGCTCTTTGAAGAAGACGGTTGCCACGAATAATAACTTTAAAAATGAAACTGGTCAGTTGAGTGAAGTGTTGAAATTTGTCTTGTGAACAATGCTTTTGAACAGAGTGGAACTTTTATTAATGTCTATTTTATTTTCAGTTCGTGATTCTCGCTATCTTTGCCTTTGCATCGGCCGCTCCTCAAAATCCCCAAGACGTGCAAATCCTTCGCTATGAAGTTAACAACGCAGGACTTGATGCTTATAATTTTGCGTAAGCCATCATCTTCCTAGTAAAATATACACTAAATAATAACAGTAACAAAAATATATATTTTAACTATAATTACAGATGGGAGTTATCAGACGGTAGCAAACATGAAGAACAAGGACAGCTGAAGAATGTGGGTACTGAAAATGAAGGCATCGCCGTTCAAGGACAGTATTCCTGGGTAGGACCCGACGGCGTCACGTATATTGTCACCTACATTGCTGATGAAAATGGATTCCAGCCTCAGATTCAACAAGGACCAGGTGGAGCCGTACCTCCCGCTGTTCTCGCTTCACTTGTCGGCTAAAAAGAAACATTTATTTATTTAAAAGACATAACTAATTACTCATCTGTAAATAGTAAAATTCGCATGAAACTGTATATAATATTTATATACAGTTTGACTGTGTTTAAGTAATAAAATTATACTATTTAATAACACTATTTGTTTTAGTATAAAAAAACAAAATTATTTTCACTTTTCAAACTCCAAATGGTAATTTTATGTTAAGAAAAAATATTTTAATTGGCTAATTAATTTGTAACACGATAGCAAAAAAAAAATCATGTGAATAAATATAAGAACCATTGCTAAAGTCGAAATATACATTCAAGTACATAAACCACGTATCTCTTCACAGAAAAATTCCTTGGCATAAATTTATATTATTTTGTTTCGTCAAAACAACCAAATCGTTATTTCGTTTGCCAAAAGAAGCAAATCAGTTATGATGAACTGTTTAAAATTTATGTATATGTTATATGCAATCAGTTCTAAAATTACGAATACTGAAGAATATATGTTCGATAAAAAACGTTTTCTTGTTTCATTTAATTTAAAAAATCTAATTGCAAAAATATTCCTAGTAAAATATGTATTTATTTAACTGCGTATGTTGTATAAATATTGTATCGTGATTACTTTTAAAACTAAATGACTATTTACTGGCTAACTGCCTTTTAAAGACGCATTCCAGAATAATAGTATTCATTTCACGTTGTATTGGAAATATAATATATAAAATGTTGCCAATTAATTTTAAATTACATTTTAGTAATTTCAAGGTGATATCTTTTAACTTTTACTTCAACTTTTTAACCTTATCCCATTTAAGTAGTGTTGCCACGAATTATTTTTCTCATCCACTCTCCTCTATCGGCTATCACTTCAGTATACAACGAGTGTCAACCTTTTATGCCAATATTATTCTTCACACAGTCTTCCCGCATCTTCTTCGGTTTTCTTTTGTTCTATACCCGTCCATTTTTATACTTAAAACTCTTCTGGATCAACGATTTTCTTTATCCTCAAATTAGTTATTAATTTCTCTACCACTGGTCATACTTACATACTTCTTCTGATATACTAATTTCTAACCATTCTGATATACTTATTTCTAACCTTGCATAATCCAAAATTATGCACTCATTTTTGTGTGTCGTTTGTGTGACGTTAAGTGTGCGTCTTGGGTTTTTGTATATTAATGTATCTATCACATATTTTTTTAATAAATACTTTGGGGCTTGACCACAGCTCACTTGATAATAAATGACGACATGGTCCAAGATGGTGAAAAGCAAAACTTATAGGAATGGCTCTCAAGTTCAATTGATGGAACACACCTATAGGGTGTAGTGGGTTGGCAACAGATTTAAAACTTGAAAGTGGTAGCAAATTAGGCGTAGACGCTCCGTCATCTTACGCGTGCGTGGTCGTCCGAGAGTGCCGCCGCTCCGACCTGCGCGACAACGCGCCCCTCCCGCGCCTGTTCCGTCTACATCGCGAAGGGCTCTCCGCGAACAGCCCTCCTTATATGCGTCGACCGCAGCGCCACCTGCGCGCGATCCGCAATCGATTCCGGTAACGCGTTTGTGGAACCCTAATCCGCAGCCATCGCGCGACAGTGCTGCCGTCACCGGTTCGGGCGGCTCAACCGAAACAACTGCCTCACCCGACGCGAGAGACCCGCGCTATCCGCCGTTTGTGGTCGAAAGCCACCACGACTGGGTCGCGCTACTCCCACAGTTAGCGGATAAGTTGAGGCATGGGCCCGACGTCCGCGCCTACGGAGACAGGGTGCGCTTCATCCCCGTAGATGCCTAAGAATACCGCCTGACAGTCGATTTCCTAGAGAAAAAAGAGGGGGCGAGTTGGTTTACGTCCACTCCCCCCTCTCAGCTAAGCCTGAAGGTTGCAATTCGCGCCCTTCCAAGCGGCCTGGATCCGCAAAATATCACCGAGGCTCTCCGCAGGGAAGGATTCATCCCTAAATACACACGCCAGATAAACGGGCGGCGCGGCAGATCCGGGTGTGTCTACTACGCCGCACTAAAGAGGATGCCCGGACTGATACCCGCAATATACGAGATCCACTCGCTTATGTATATGCCGTCTATAACAATCGAAGCCTGCAGAGGGGAGCGCCGCCTCGCGCAGTGTTTTCGCTGCCAGCATTTCCGGCACTCCTCCCTGCAATGTCACCGCCGGATTGCATGCGTGCGATGCGGGAGCCACACCCCGCTCGCCTATGCGAACGCCCCAAAAGAAAAGCCGGCGACCTGCGCCAACTACGGGGGCGCACATACGGCGAATAATAAAATAAGATGCCCCATATTCAAGAGAGAACTAAGGATCCGTCGGACCGGCACCGTGGTCCGGACCGGTCATGGGCGCACCACAGTTGCCCAACCAACGGTGGAGGATTCGGGGTCGGCGAGCCTTATGGCCACTGCCAACAACCCCCCGCCTAAGGGTCCTAAGACCGCTAAAAGAAGCAGAAGACGCCCAAAACAGCAAACCCAGAGCAGACACAAACAGATAATTCATAACAAGAGGACGCCCAAGCAGCAGAAGAGCTGTTCTCCGTGATCCAAGCTCTCAGCGCCGCCCGTGACAGAAAACTCAAGACAGGCTCCCTGGAGGAAGCCTGCATCATCAGGGTGGACTTCGGGGATTAGATGTACAAACTAATGTGCAACTAACGCGCCACAAGCATGCCGGTCTGCCCTACACCTCCTTTCACCGCCACTCAACAAATCGGCCACCGTACAACTGTCGGCCAGCTGAGATATCCCCCGTGAGGGAGCGCCCCTAGAGAGCGCACATCACAAACACGAGCCACTCCCGCAGAATGCGGGGGGCGAGCGAAGCCACTGCCAGAGGGGCAACCCTGATGCGTCTCCCCGCGCGCCCCAAAAGGGGAGGTGCGAGAAGAATCTCCGTGAAGTTAGGCGTGCTTAAAAAACGAGACGTGAAAGGAGACGGAGGAATTAAATCCAATAGCATTTCAGAGCACACGCCATCATACAGACTGTAGAACACGCTCAATGAGGCCATGTTTCTGAGGAACTGAAGCAGCTCTACTCGGTAAAGTCTGCGTCATTAACAATGCGGACAGCCCACCTATCCCAGGTATCCAGAAGTTACTTGGCGGGAACATCTCAGAGATATGAGCAGATATAACTTTTTTTTATGTCATAGGTGGCAAATGAACAGGTGGATCACTTGATGTTAAATGATGACCACCGTCCATGGACACTAACAATACCAGAGGAGTCGCAAGTGCGTTGCCAGCCTGTGTTAGGGGGGGGGAAGGGAAGGGGACGGGGAGGGGAAGTTGGTTCTCCGGCGCTCGCGCTGACCGAACGAAACGCAACAATGCAAGCACTGTTACTTCACGTTCGTTTTCTATGAGAGGGTGGTGGCTCCCTCCCCTTCCCCCAAACACAGGCTGGCAAGACACTTGCAACTCCCCTGGTGTTGCTAGTGTCTATGGACGGCGGTGATTACCTAACCCCCTGTTCCCATGCCTCTTCATTACATAGTATAAAACAAATTCCCCTACCGCGTTTGTCTGTTCGCGATAAACTTAAAAACTACTGAACGGATTTTTAAGCAGTTTCACAAGGAACGTTTTGGTATATAATTTGTCCAGGATTTTTTTATAATCAGGGCGAGACAACGTCTGCAGGGCCTGCTAGGAATATATAAAAAAAATATCGTTCTAGTTGAAATAATATTTTTTGTCGATATGAAAATATTTCCTATCAATTTGAACACCAATGAACCAATTGCATAAGTGTAACCGTTTCGAGCTTTAAACATTAATTTGATATAAGAATCAATAAAGAAAAGCAATCGTCGTTTTAAACTAACTAATTCCTTAACTGATTGCTGTGAAAACTGTTGTGAGGCAAGCCCTGATGAAGAATTAATAAATTTTCTGTAGGTGGTAGAGCCACGCTGAAGCTATTTCTGGTTTCAGCATGAATGGGTCGGCTCGTCCGGGGTAGTACCACCCTCTCATAGAAAACCGACGTGAAGTAACAGTGCTTGCATTGTTGCGTTTCGTTCGGTCAGTGAGAGCGCCGGAGGCCCACATACCCTCCCCTCTCCTCTCCCTCCCTCCCTCCCCTAACCCTTCCCCCCAAAGGGTGGCAACGCACTTGCGACTCCTCTGGTGTTGTTAGTGTCCATGGACGGTGGTGATCACTTCACATCAGGTGACCCACCTGTTCGTTTGCAACTTATGACATAGAAAAAAAAAATTGTAATAATATTTTACATTTCTTAAATTAACGAACCTAAATAAGTAATACTTAGAATTAGGTAGTATTCTATAGTTACTCAGTAAATTTTTATTAAATTTTTGGATTTATGTTTTCATTTAACATACATAATCTAAGTACTTAATACAAATAATCATAACTTTAAGAAACATAATCGCGTTTCTACATCTCCCTTAGCGATTCGGTAGCTAACTAGTCGTTACATAATACTCGTGCACGCTAATAAGGCAATTACAAGCTTACTTATCCTATTATGTAAAATAACATGACTAGTTAAAAACAGTTACTTAGTTTCAAACATAAAGAAACTTTACCAAAATCGATTATAGAATCGATGTCAAACAAGCCCACCTTGACATCTACCGGTAATACCGACTTATGCACAAGAGACTAAATAAACCATTAAAATATATGATAGAATATAAGGCAGGAATATTAATTCACTACATCATTTTCTTACATTCACCCAAAGACGACAAACACGTCGCCAGAACGGAAAATGAAACTGGTGCGGCTTTTTTGAATTATTTTCTTTAAAAATTAAGTGAAAAGTTTGTGAAGAGTGCGTGTATTATTTATTTATTTTAATATTTTTATCATTGTTATATATTTGTATGTATGTAAGTATGTTTATATATTTAGTGTACAATATATAAAGGAGTAGATTTACGTTGTATTCATTTTATCTATACAGTATGTTGTTTAAATTATACCTCAATGTTAAGTTAATTTCAATATTATTTTTTTTAGTTTATTTATTTTCGTCGCTTCTTTTATAATATTACTACTTAGCTGGAGAAAATGCCTTATTAAGGCATTAAGCTCGCCAGTGTACAAACTAAAAAGTGCAATAAAGTATTCAGTCATTCAAAGGGGATATTTAGTTTTAAGTGTTAAATGTATAGTTTTTATTAAAATTATACCATAAAATAAATTCATATTATTTTGTGCACATTAAAATAATAATAATTTGAGAATATTATATTCCATAAACAAAATGAAAATTAACTTGAATCGGAAAACTATTTGCTTTTAGTGGAGTCAATTGTTTGTGGTAATATCGGTATATCTCTACTCATATTAATTCATTTGAGTGTGGGTTCTTTAATTTTGCAATTTTTTGCCTTCCCTTTCCTAAAATTTACTTTACTAAATGCTATAAACTTTATGATATAAATTTTAAAAACATTAAAAAGGATAATTTTTATTATACACTTCATATATCCAAAACGATTGAAACAACATTTAGTAAATTATATTTCTATATTCGTAATTTTATTTACTTTTTGTTTTCTTTTTCATACGTTAATTTGAGTTTTCTTTTTTAATTAATCCATTTTCACATTTTCATTTATTCTTTTTTTCGTCTGATATTTGTTAATATTTATTGTTATATTATTTTAATTTCATTATTATTAATAGCTTACGATGTATCGATGTGATTAACACTTCGACTGCCACGCCGTAATCACGTTTCTTTTAGGACGTCACGGATGAATCTTTACAATTATTGTATAAAGATCTACTAGCGCTGCGGTTAACAATGGTCACCGTGTCATCACAAAAGAAACCGTGGCCGGTCATATATATGACCAATGTGGCATTCAAAGTGTTAACTTTACATCAATCGTGAATAGATTTAAGGTATCAAAGCTTTTAACTGTTGACGGTTTTCAGTCTAATTTATTCATTTTTATTATTATTATTACATTATTCAACGAACCGTTACTGTTTTATTATGGGGTGTCGAATAACATCATAAGACTTGAGACACCCAAGCCAACCTCACCTGCACGTGGTGCACCCTGCTGAATAACGAACAAGGCAATGGCGAAAGCGGGGTTGTAGGGTTTACAGCTTGACTGGGTCGCAACCACCATGTATATGGCGAAAAAGCCCGTAATAGTGATCCGCTTCTGCGGGTCACGTTTCGGGATCAGCCTTTGCATATCCAGCTTTTTGCAGGCTGGCATGATAGTGGCGACCGGCGATGGATAGTGTGACACTCGATGGTCGCCATTGTTTTTGGATTGTACTGTGCTTACCATCAGGCATAGTACAGTAATTTTGCCGTGCTACAATAAAAAAAAATCCACATTTGTAAATAAATAAATTATTAATAAAACTTTAAGTTACTAATGAAACAATGTATAAATATTCTTATAACTTACCTTATAAATTAAATTTCTATTTATGGATACATTTAGTACACAAAATAAGTGTAATCATCAAAATCTTAAAGGTAATACAAAATTCTAATTATATTTTATATTGTTTGCAGCTTATAATTTTATCTTTCATAGTACTAGTTACTGCCGCTCCTCCACCACCAATTAATAATGCTCAAGACAATGTCAGTCTGCTAAAATATAACTACGACAACGACGGAACTGGCCTTTATAATTATGAGTAAGATTATCTATTTATGTTTTTATTATGCTTCTTATTACAATATGTTTAACATATCGTACATCTAACGGTTTTACGACAGTAAGACTTTTCTTCGAAATAAGTTAAAAAAAATAATTTCATTGCATATTTTTGATGTGAATCATGTATGGGCGGGGATAAACCTGATTTTGGTTTGGCACGACGTGACGACGCAAAACAGGAACTTTGCACTATTAACGAAATACTCAAAAACATTTGCAACCTATCTGTATAAACATGGATTCAAATGGATTATCGGCTGCTCGTTATACTATTGTTACGCGGCACGCGCCGACGACCTAGCGCCCTTTTATAAATGGCGCTAAAAATACCGCACCTGCACCAAGTTGAATTTTAGTATTTTTTATTTATTAAAAATGAATATTTATGTACAAAAATAAATAAACAGTCATTATTTTATGGAACAAATTTGTAATGTTCTATCTTGAATCTGATCACCATCTGATTCCTGTAGTAATCTGTTCTTTTAAGCATATAACTTATACAAAACAATTTCGATGTTTCACATCTGCCAAGCGTCCCGTGACGGCTAAATTTTTATAAATTCTATATTCTACCTGAATGCGTATACTTTTTATACACCTGTTACATCCATTTCACAACATTTAACAAATATTATTTTTCATTAAAACAAAAACATGTTCAAATATAAAGTTAGCTTTGGTCTCCTTGGCAACATTGACATAGTAGCCCGAGCTTAATTTAACTGAATGATAAGCACATGCGAGTAATATATGCAGAATGTAAATAATAATCTTAATTTTCAGATTCGAACAATCTGACGGTACTAAACAAGAGCAGCACGGTGAGCTAAGAAATGCAGGCACTGAAAACGAGTCACTCTTCGTTAAAGGTTCTTTTACTTGGATCGGTCCTGATGGAGTGACTTATATTGTAAGATACGAGGCCGGCGAAGATGGATATAAGCCAGAAATAGAGGAGGGACCTGGTGGTGCTGTCCCACCAGATGTAGCAGCGTCACTCCTCGGATAAATGGAATAATGTTATTTTTTAATATATTACTGACCGTTGAAAAATATTTTATAATATCCTCCTGACGACATCTGCAGGAAACACTAGACATACTACCCATAACTATGATTTATACGTGGAACGCATTGGAAATATATGTTACGGAACCGTCCCAGGCAAGCTATTATTCCATACACGATCGAACTTGAGTATTATATAAAACCTCCTAAACTTGATAAACCGGTTAATTCTGTTAATTAATTACAAAACTAAATATGTTGATTTCAAGGGTCAGTATTGTGCCATAATCCTCATTTAGCCTGTAGGTACCAAAAAAATATTATATAACAATTCAGACAAAGATAAGAAGAACTATTTTATGTGGATTAGATACGAGTATTCAGTATTCCAGCCGAAGCAATAGTTGTCATATTTGGCGATTAGAAAGAAAAAAAGTATGATAAATGTTATTACCTGTTAATCTATGTTTGCTTTCATAATAAATACGTATATCAATAAATTGTGTTCATATATCTCCCTGTTTTATCTACTTCTTATTATATTATGTCCTAGCAGTAATTTACATATCGAGTATTATATTATAAAAATTAAAAGTAATAATAATAGTACAACACCTCTAAAACCAGTTTTTTTAATAACACAGTTATGCTGTTTTCAAAATGTGTCCAACTTGACCTCCATCTAGTGACATAAGAAAAAAATACCAATTTCTCAACGTATGAAATCGCCAACACATTATCGCCTTTTATTGTAGTTAAAAAGCTTTCACTCAGATTGTGGATATACAATGGGTGGCTTTTTTTTTATTTTACCTGTTTTTAATTTGTATATTACTGAATATAGTATAAAGTTATAAGCGTTAAATCTTCTTTGTTTAAATCGACGCTATGCCTCAATAGGTACTCTACATTAAATTTTTGGCTAATAAAAGTGGTAGTCTTTTATTCTATCAACCTTACACGCTTTAAAAGGCATTCCAAAGACATTTTAAAGGCAGACTTTGCATTTCTAAACGCTGGAAACATATGCCGTGTAGTTATGTCATGTTAATAATATCACAGTATTGATGAGGAGGTGTCCTTTATCTTCTACTAAGTATCTTCCCTTGTATTATATTATTAGCGTGATGTATGCATTGTGTTAACCTATTACATTTTCTGGCACCTTTTTCTTTTTTAAGTTAGTTCCAATAACACGACCAAGAAGATACCACTTACTTGTTTCATAGAATTTGAATATTTAAAATCATTAACAATATAACACATTCAATTATATCGTATTTTCTTAAAAAATAATATTTGTCGTTAATAAAAGTTACCCCATACATAATACTAACTGACCCGCACAACTTCGTCTGCGCCGAATCGGATATTACCGGTTCCAATTTTATTTTCACACGCAAAAAATCTTAAAAAACCTAGAACCAGATTGTAGCGATACCTACTGTGTCCAATTGTGATTCCAAACTATCCTATATATACTGGCAAGAAATGTCTTCCCGGTTTCCCTTGGGTTGCTCCTTTGGCACTCACCTCCGCGCCCTGTTTACTATACAACTTCAACATACTTTACAACACAATAATTTTACCGGCTTATAGTTTTTATTTTCCGTTGTCTTCTAACCAACTCCATCAATTATCATGCCGAAAAAGTACACTTTATCTCCGTGAAATTGACATTTTGATGTAACTATTTGTTATAATAAGAATTTGTAAAGTTTACATGAAATCTGTATTTAATAACTTTAGTCATTTGTAATTGTAACATTTATTTTCTTTTTCACATAAAAACATATTTTTTTACTGAGATGTTAAACTCAGAAATAGTGTCTTGTATTTTTTTGCAAAGATAAAATAATTATTTTTTACTATGGATTTTATTCTTATATTTCAAATCATTCCAGCAACGCACGCCATATTATAGATTTTTGATAATTTTAACTACATTTATTGTGGTCAATTATCAAAATATATGTTTACCAAAATAATCTAATATTCCTATCTAATATTGAAAGAATTTTCAAAATTGAACCACAGTTTACCCCAAACACCCAAAGTCACAAACTTCAGCTTCGATTTTTTAATATTGGACTTTCATAGATATGAATTGTACCAGTGTTAAGTCAGTCATGGGAGAGTCTCTTTACAGGTAATATAAAAAAAAAAATAGTTTTTCCAGATTAGGCCACTGAAATACACAAAGACAAACATAATACTTATATACATCTTGCCTTAAATAGATATGTATTTACATAATAATTATTATTAGATATTGAGATATGCTAAAGTTTAATTTTGTTAAAATTTATAAAATTAGCCAGAGTATTGTCAAAAGGAGAAAATACACATCGTCTTGCGATTGTTAAAATCAGATGGATGTCGTATATTACTAATTAGAATATGAAATGCTCAGGTATTCTTCGGTACGCCCACTTATGATCTATATGAAAATTAACAATTATTTGACTAGTTGACAACTTTTATTTATGCCCATTTTCAACAAAATAAAATTCAGATTAAATTTTGAATTGCCGCCAAAATAATAGAAAAAGCTAAGAAAGAAATATTATTCTCCAATTTAAAAAAAAAAACGAAATAAATATGGATGCTTTTTTTAATGTTTCTAAATAGGCCTACAAGAGGTCAGTAACAGAAAATATACTCCTACATGTGTAAGACTCATTTTTGTAATTAAAAGTAAGATATGCTTTATATTTTATGCATTTAATGAGTTGTTAATTTTTTATTCGAGTTATTTAAGTATTGTATTCATCAATATTTTTGGCTATTATGAATAAAGTTACAATAAAGGCATAAGCGCCAAATCTTCTATATAATATTTCGTACATTATTTTATTCATCATTATTATCTTCTTAGTCTTCACAATCATAAAACAAAATTGTTCAAATAAAGATTTCGTTAGCGTTAGTATTATATACGTTACCATCGCAACGTGGTAACTTTCTATCGCAAACATTTTTGAAGTTTATTTTCTTTTTCTATGCAAAAAGTTTATACTATATTTATTTGTAATTTTTTATTTGTTCTCTATTACGTATTATAAAAATAAAGTTTGTGCATGTACAATTAAAATAACAACTTTTGATGAATGGATGTGGCAACAAAAGCCCAAAAAAAAATTTTTCTTTATACTTTGTCTATATTTTTATATTAGTATATTTTCTCTGTTTGTTTGTTTGTTGGGGGTAATCTCCAAAACGGCTGGACCTATTTTAACGAGAATTTTACTTTTTACTACTAGATAGCCGAAATTATAGCGATTGACATATTATATTTTATCTGCCAGTGAAAGTCCCGTGATAATCAGTTCAAGCATTCCGGATATTCCGCTGCAGCCGAAGGCGAATAAAAAACCTAAATTACTTTTTATGAGGTCTGCTATCTACCAGTGAATACCCCGTGAAAATCGGTCCAACCATTTTGGAAATAGCCATGCGGACGAAACCGCGGACAAATAAAATAGAATATGTCAACCGCTATAATTTCGGCTATCTGGAAGTAAAAAGTAAAATTCCCGTAAATATAGGTCCAGCCGTTTTG
>MU160156.1:47197-87660 GCA_015888305.1 Antheraea pernyi | reverse complement strand
AGTGCGGCGCTGTCGAAGATACCGCGCAGCACACTCTATCTGAGTGTGCTGCGTGGGGGGTGCAGCGCCGCATTCTGGCGGCGGCGGTGGGAACGGACTTATCGCTGCCGAGCGTGGTTTCGGCCATGCTTGGCAGCGAACAGGCTTGGCGAGCGATGGCCTCCTTCTGCGAGAATGTCATCTCGCAGAAGGAGGTTGCGGAGAGGTACACACCGGCTGCCTCCCCTCGCCCGCCGGACCCGTGCAATGAGGAGATGGGCCCCCGGCCCATCCCCTCAAGTCCGGCTACGGTGGCGGGAGGAGTTGGGCAAAGCGCCGTCTGGCCGCCTTCCGCTGGGCGGACCGTGGGGGCGGCTCTACAAGATTGATTAGCTTGAACGATCCCTTGCCGCCCCCACAAAACGGTCTGTCGGTACACCGTGGGGTTTTAGTCTGTGCGAGTCGGACATAACCCACCCTCTCCCCCGGGAGGGTGGCGTATCCATAAGGGATTACCCCACGTTAAAAAAAAAAAAAAAAACAACAACAAAAGGAACCCTCTCCGGTGTCCCCAGAAAACCCTACTAAATTATTATCACAATCTGATCCGCAGCTTCAGCATGCATTGAGGACAAACATACAAACATTGATTTTTATATACAAAGATATTTGCAAATATCGTATACTCTTTCGTAATGATGATTAGACGCGAGTAGTTATATTAATAACTTTGGTTTGTCATATCGAAGGTCGGCGCGAACTGCAATTTAGTCAAATCACTTAAAATTTCAAAAATTGAAAAATTAATACTGGGAATAATACTTTCGTGCAGAAATATCCATAAATTTCATTAAACTCGAATGCAGACTATTTCAGTAGCACTACTTTATAAGTACTATGGTACTCAAGAAAAAACAATTATATTATCCCATCCCATATAGAACATTTATTTTGAAAAATACTTTCTTTGTACTCACGTACGTTATACACGTAACTCCTGTGCAATAATGGCATTTGTAGACCCACAGGTTTAAACTTTGCATTATCAATAGTTCTGCATTAAAGTATGCTGCATTAAATGCGAATAAGTATGAAGTAAGTAATACATATAACTTACGCGATACATATAACCGAGCGATAACTCTGTAAATCTGATTCACCTACCTAGAGGTAAACACACAAATTATCTTTAACTGGGGTCAGACTGTAGACAAAAGAATAAAAAAATATATATATATATCTATGTGGGGTGTAAGGGGTGTCAAATAACATCTAACACTTGAGACATCCAAGCCAACCTCACCTGCACGTGGTGCACCCTGCTGAATAACGAACGAGGCAATGGCGGAAGCGGGGTGGTAGGGTTCTACAGCCTGACTGGGTCGCAACCACCATGTATATGGCGAAAAAGCCCGTCATAGTGATTCGCTTCTGCGGGTCGCGTTTCGGGATCAGCCTGTGCATATCCAGCTTTTTGCAGGCCGGCATGACAGTGGCAACCATCGATGGATAGTGTGTCAATCAGTGGTTGCCATTGTTTTTGGATTGTACTGTGCTTACCATCAGGCACAGTGCAGTCATTTTGCCGTGCTACTATAAAAAAAAAAAAAAATGAAATGAAATACCGTATGAACAATAAATTATATTATCTAGAGAAAAATATGCGAGTATGGTCCCCTTTTCATTTCAAGGTTTCAGGTAAATATTTTAATAGTATATAGGGGTCTGTACTTTGTATTGTATTATACTTATTATATTATAGTAGCATTTAATCAATTCTATACATATCATAAGAATGAAGCGACTGTATGTAATATCAAAATATAAAAAAAATACTGATTGGGTATGAAAGTATACATATGTATATACATATGTTAATAATGTATACACGCTACTGATAACAAAAATGCAATTTTTTCAAATTTTGTCGGTCTGTCTTTCTGTCTGTTTGTCTATCTGTTTGTTCAGCGTAATTTCCAAAACGGTTGGAGCAATTTTTACGGGACTTTCACCAGCAGATAGCGGACATTATAAAAAGTAATTTATACTAGCTGTTAACCGTGGCTTCGCCCGCAGTGCTATTTACAAAACGGTTAGACCTATTTTCACGGGACTTTCACTGGCAGATAAGTAAACTTATTGGAAGTCATTTAGGTTATTATATTTTAGACTAGCAGTTACCCGCGACTTCGTCCGAATAAAATTTAGAAAAAATATGTGAGTTCAATAAGCAACATTTAAATTATTGAATATTAAAAACTAAGCGACAGGTATAAAATTTTATACATATCTCGATTTATATTTATGCAAGAGTTCAAGACGTCAGCTCATTCATTGTTTACAATTTAACATTATAATTATTAATAGTAATTTTGAAAACAGACGGGGTCTTTCCAATAAGATAATAGACCATAAACGTATTACTTATTGAGAATATGGGCATAATATATAATTATCTATCTTTAAGTTATTGTTTCATTAGTTCCTTATACAGCGTAAGTGACAGCTGAGGTAATTCTATGGCGGATTAAGGTTCCAAATATGTTGCTGATGATAAACATCATTTGACACACCGTTAGTATTTATATAGCTAATGTATAAGTTACATGTTACTGTAAGTGGCGTGCGTGTCGTACTTACAGTTGTTTTTAAAGAGTATTTCTATAATTGTATATGGTGTCACAATTTTATATTTACTTTAATTCAATTTTTAAAAACGGGTGCTATATTGCGCGTACATCTAGTATTATATAAAACTGCGGATTAAAATAGTAACAAGCCTACTAGTAGACTGATTCTCAAATGCATCTGCCAGAATTTATATATATATTTTTATTTTTATTTTAACTCAGCAAAATGACTGCACTGTGCCTGATGGTAAGCACAGTACAATCCAAAAACAATGGCGACCACCGAGTGACACACTAGCTATCGCCAGTCACCACTATCATGCCGGCCTGCAAAAAGCTGGACATGCACAGGCTGATCTCGAAACGCGGCCCTCAGAAGCGAATCACTATGACGGGATTTTTCGCCATATACATGGTGGTTGCGACCCAGTCAGATTGTAAAACCCTACCACCCCGCTTTCGCCATTGCCTCGTTCGTTATTCAGTAGGGTGCACCACGTGCAGGTGAGGTTGGCTTGGGTGTCTCAAGTCTTATGATGGTATTCGACATCTTACACCTCTATCTATACTTCCTTGCACTAAATTAAATGAAATAATCAGTAAATTCGTTTCTAATATATATATATATTATGTTCTTGGACTTACTGGTAGTTATAATATAAATTAGCTGCTAGACTTGAATATTGAATTGATATCATCAGCTGCTTGCATTTGACCACATCCAGCGTAGAGGGGCTTGAATTGTTGGCGACGAGGTAATATCCGATCGGTTTAACTCATTGCCACTTTGCGTCGAGACATCGTGTCTCTTTGCTTCCTTAACCGCATCTACCATGATGAATGTTCAGAAGAGTTGTTTGACAGATACCTGCCGCTGCATTCCATTATCGCACAACCCACCTGAAACTGAAATTTTATCCACACCACCTGTATGGGTGGTCTTTCACCCAATTACGAATTAGAAACCTTCAAAATACGAGGCTTCTTTAAAAGGCCAGCAACGCATTTGCGACTCTCCTAGTGAGCGTAGAGCGGCTTGAATTGTTGGCGACGAGGTAATATCCGATCGGTTTGACTCATTGGCACTGTGTCGAGACATCGTATCCCTTTGTTTCCTTTACCGCATCTACCATGATGAATGTTCAGAAGAGTTGTTTGACAGATACCTGCCGCTGCATTCCATTATCGCACAACCCACCTGAAACTGAAATTTTATCCACACCACCTGTATGGGTGGTCTTTCACCCAATTACGAATTAGAAACCTTCAAAAAACGAGGTTTCTTTAAAAGGCCAGCAACGCACTTGCGACTCTCCTAGTGTTGCTAGTGTCTATGGACGGTGGTGATCACTTACCATCAGGTCGCCAGGCGGGTCGCCTGTTCGTTTGCCTCCTGTAATATAAAAAAGGCAATAAGATAAAAAACTGAAATTAATTTGTACATCTAACTCAGCGACTCGAAATCTAACTAATCATTATAATTTACTGATACTAGCTTCTCTTGTAATTGTTTATCTTATTGTACAAAAGAATACTGTTGAAAACTGTTACATGGTTTCAATAATAAAGGTACTTAAGCAAAATTTGAGAGTCGATTTCAAACAAGCTCACCTTCACGTCTACCGGGAACACCTATTTCTGCCTATAAACATTTATGTATAATATAAGAGACAATAATAAAACACTACAACATGGTACAGAATATAAGGTACGAGCCCCATTTTCTTGCATTCACTTAAAGTAAACAGTGCAAACAGGTAGCCAGTACAAAAATGAAACTGGTACGATATTTAATATTATTTGCCTAAAAAAATAATTAAGTGAAAAATTAATTAAGTAAATGTCACTTATTTTAGTGACACATAATTCATTTAAATTTAAATTATGTAATATATATTCCTAAATTAACGTGGATCAAAAATATGTTGGAAGAATTTAATTTATTTTTAGTGTTTTCTATACCACGATGGTGGCCAGCAAGCATACGGTCAGCCTCATGGCACTGCAGGCTATAGACGCTTGCCACACCGGAAGTATCAATTGCGTAGTCCGTTGAAGCTGTTAAGACCTTGCTTGGTCAATAGGGTAGTCAGTTCGAAAAAAAAAAAAAACAATTGCGCATTACCGATCCTTATCTTAAACTCGTGTTACTCTCTCTTCACAACTTTTATGCATTATTTAATTTGGTTTTAGGATCTTTTAACTTACAAGTATTCGTAGATCACACATGCTTTTCCTTGCCTATACTTATCTCAGTATTATTAAATATATTACTGTAATTTTAACTATTACTGTATTTTTTTCATAGGATAAGAGTTCACTTTTAAATGAAAGTTTACTTTGGATATAATGTTGAATTAAATTAAAAAAGTCTAACTTCTAAGACTCTTAGAGGAAAAACTAAACTCTAATAATAACGTATATTGTTTACAGCTTATAATTTTATCATCAGCAGTATTGATAACTGCCGCACCTCCACCACCAACTGATGCCATCACCACTAATAAGGCTCAGGAAAAAGTCAGTTTGTTAAAGTCTAATTTCAATAACGACGGACTTGGCATCTACAGATACGCGTAAGGAAAGGGTTTTTACTCATATTAATGTTAAGGTTTTTGTTGCAAATGCTTCGATTTAGATCTGTATATTGTAAAATGCAAGTTAAATTTATATTTTAAATGATCAACACCATTTCTCTAACTATTTCATATAAATGAGGTTGCAAATTTTATTGTAAGAGAAAGTGACGATGACATTTTATTTTATGTCAAAAGGCGGCAAACATGTGGGTCACCTGATGTGATAGACCGTCTATAGACACTAGCAACACCAGGGGAGTTGCAGTGACAGGGAAAGAAGAAAGGGGAAGGGAAAGGGGGAAAGGAGGCGCGCCTCCGGCGCTCTCACTGACCGAACGAAACGCAACAATGCAAGCACTGTTATTTCACGTCGGTGTTCTATGAGAGGGTGGTACTAGCCAAGACGAGCCGACCCATTCATGCTGAAACTAGTAATAGCTATAGTGTGACTCTACCACCACCTATATACTCTATGGTAAGAACAGACCAGTCCAAAAACAATTTACCGATAAATCTACAATTCATAATCTGCCATCATCTGTACAATGTTTGGATTCGGTTGGATTTTGAAGCGATGATGGCTTAGTTCGTGGCATGTTTGGACATCATGTAAATTGATGTAAGTTCAAAATTTTTATAACTGAGTTGAGAGCTTTCAGTGAAAGAAATCATGGTCATGAAACCATAACATAGTGGTAGAGCATTTTCTAATCCCATCTCGCTAACTATAACCCTTAAATTGAAAATATATCACCAAGCACCAGTTAGTGTGTTCTGGCAGCTGTACTTGGGAGTCAATGTCCCTCTAGCCTTAAACGGTGTTATTACAAAAAAGTTAAATACTTTTTTTAAAAAGGTTTCAAATTAAACGCACCGTACTCGCCCGTGGCAAGTTCGCGTTATACTTTTTCACAAGTTTAATCTAATGTAACCAAAGCGACACAAAAGTGCAAAATGGCGAACATTCAGCGACCGTGGTGCATTTAATTCTAAACCCTTTTAAAACAAGTATTCAATACGTATTTAACTTTTTTATAATAACACCGAAAGTGTTTACCATCTTAGACCAAATTGTCATTTAACATCAGGTGAGATCGTGATCAAACGCTAAAAACCTTATAAAGTAAAAAAAAATCTAGCGCTGACACGACGATCTGCAAGCTTCTGGCCCAATGAATGTAATACACTGATTAATTTCGAAACGAAACAAACCAAAGCAAAGTCGATGTTTCTGGTTTATTCGCATATGTATGATAGTAGCAATATAGTCGCGAATTGATACCCTACCTATCAGCCTAAACGCCGACAACAATAATTCTTATTTAGTCAATTAATACACACCAACCAGTTTCAATGTTATAAATAACTTCTATAGATATATTTTAGAAAATGTCTCGTAGTGTATTTTTCATTAAAATGCTACAAACGAAAAGAGAGTCCCTATCATGGAGCGTAATGGTCGCGACCCATTCGGGTACAGATTTATATGATCCCGCTTATTTGCCGGATATATACATCAGTTACTCTGGAATACAACACACCTAAACATGCCACTATAGTGTGTGTTGCATTTGGTGAATCGGATCGCGATCCCTTCAGACAAAATCACTATGTCACGTACACGAACAAACGTTGCCAATCTGCACCGAATATCTTTCATTCCCTTAGCACATAGTAATATACCTCATCAAATAATATATAATGTTAGGCTGCTATTTAGTGCATAGTTACTGTGTTAGTTTTTAGACATTATATTAAATCTTCTGAATTAAATCATTTTTCTGATTACCATCTTTGACTACCTGAACTGATATATTTTTAATTAAATTACATTCAATCTTCAAGAAAAGCTAGAAGATTTATAATACTAGGGATATATGAAGCCAACAAGGCTCACTAATATTTATGAGCATATTTGTTCAACTAAATAATTCGTGATAAAAGACGTATACAATATTTTTAAAAAATTCGCAGGTACGAGCAGTCTGATGGTACTAAACAAGATCAGGAAGGTGAGCTGAAGAACAAAGATACCGATGACGAGGCTCTCTTTGTAAAAGGTTCTTTCACTTGGATCGGTCCTGATGGAGTGACCTATACTATAAGATACGAGGCTGGCGTTGATGGATATAGGCCGGAGATCGAACAGGGACCAGGAGGTTCTATACCAGCAGACGTAGCCGCAACAATGATCGGATGATAACTTTAACAATGTGAACACACATGCAACTTAACATGTACAACAAACATAGTAGTAGACGCACCCAAAAAATATTCGTTTTCCTTTTTTTTTAGAAATACCATGTCATATAATTATTTTATAATTAAGTCTTTGGTTTAAACATAAGTTCTTTTTGAAAAACATGCGTTATTGAATTATTAAATAAATATATGAATAACTAAATTAGAATTATCTCTTAAACATACGCCTACTCAAAACCCACTATAAATTAAAGATTTCTAGCTGCAGCAATAATTGTTAAATTCGATTGACGGAAATTTTAGTAATTATTATTTTGTTTTACTAGTAGTTACTTAGTGGTAATAAAAAAATCCAGTACCTCTTATTATTTAAATATGTTAATATGTATAGTCCATGTCAAATGTTATGGCCGCTCTGAATGTAGCTCTGAATTCGGCTTTGCGCATAGTACAGTCAAGAAGTTAATACAAAACAAATTCCAAATATTACCATAAGAATTTAACGTTGATATTTATACATTTATGTTACGATATTATAAGTACAATATAGTACGTTTTTAATCAATTATGATTCAAGGAGATATTTGCCTATTACATTAAGCAACAAGAATGTGGCAGTACAACGACCACATTAAAACTTTCAAAAATTTTTGTAGAATAAAGATACGACTTAGATTCTGTCATCTTGTAAACGCTTTGACAGCAAATTTACATAAACCTCTGTATTTTACTTACATATAGAATATTTGCAAAATATTAGATATAAAAATGAACACATAATAAAAATTTAATCATTACTGAGGTAATAAAACAACATTAAAAACTAGAAATGAATAATGGTAGCTGAACAATAGACAAAGCTAGAAAATTAACAGTTCGCCACATTATGGATTTGTCAGTCATAATAACATCCAAATAACGTTTAATCACCTGGTTGAGGAGTTTTGAGTGATCGTGTACTTTAATTGAATGATCCGCCTTATGCAGTATTTGTTTCTATCTATATGATATATCTTGTAGCATATATTGTGCAGGTATTTTACGTTTTACAATACCGTTATTGTGAATAAAATATATTCATAATAAATAAATAATTTATAATAATCAACGCCTTCCATAGAAACATCATTTTTCGAAGTGGATAAGTCTTCTAATAAAGACGAGTATACAAGAAAAAGAAAACAACGAAAATAACAATAACATGTAATTACCAACAACAAAACTAAATTGACTTCTGAATGCAACTGTACTGCAACTAATAATGACAGGACACATGTGTCAACGTTGGTGAAATAGGGGGTGAGGTACGTGCGTGCGCGAGCTTACTCTCCTTTTACCATACTGCGTCCTTCTGATACCTAAATTTGTGTTCTGCGCATCTACTTCAGAGCGGTTAAAAAGTTTGACGCGGACATCAAGTTTTTAGGCGGTGAGAGGCGTTATTTTGGCTCTCCGAATGTACAGTCATTTATTCGTAATTGAAACACATACATATACTGTGTGCAGTACCGACCTTTTTTGGTGCAGACCCATATAAAAAGTAAAATTGGTTGTGGAACGCTGTCTTACGTTTAGTAGCATATATTTTAGATTTTTGTCAAGGTATCTGTGAATATTGGCCCCATGATGAACCTAAGTTTCGATGATGATGCAAATCTCACACTTCCTTTAGGCCGTCACTTGACCCGGGAAACGTTATCCCGCCCTGATAATTAAAAAACCTCGACAAATTATATACCTGAACCTTCCTCATGTATCACTTTATGCAAACCTCATGAACCTTACGTTTATTTAAAAAAATGATTATCAGAATTAGGTAGCATTAGATTGAGGTGTAAGGGGTGTCGAATAACATCTAAGACGTGAGACACTCAAGCCAACCTCACCTGCACGTGGTGCACCCTGCTAAATAACGAACGAGGCAATGGTGAAAGCGGGGTGGTAGGGCTTTACAGCCTGTCTGGGTCGCAACCACCATGTATATGGCGAAATTGCTCGTCATAGTGATTTACTTCTGCGGGTCACGTTTCGGGATCAGCCTGTGCATATCCAGCTTTTTGCAGGCCGGCATGACAGCGGCGACCGGCGATGGATAGTGTGTCACTCTGTGGTCGCCATTGTTTTTGGATTGTACTGTGCTTACCATTAGGCACAGTGTAGTCATTTTGCCGTGCTACAATAATAAAAAAAATCTATTATAATTCAGTATATTTTTATTACATTTTTGGATTTATGTTTTCATTTTACATTATCTAAGTACTTAATAACAATAATCATAACTTTCAGAAACATAATCGCGTCTCTACTTACGTACGTTACTTATTCTATTATGTAAAATAACATAACCAGTTAAAAACAGTTACTTAGTTTCAGTTTTTTATTTATTTATTTAAGATAATAGAAAAATTACATGTCCATACAATAGGACTCTCTTGAGGAAACTGGAGGAGGAGGCTGGTAATGTGTTTAAGATTGAGGGAAGCATACATTCCCATATACGCATTCCATAGTAATTGTTGTAACTAGGCTATGTGTACATGGGAACATCTGCCAAATTCCGCAAAAAGTCCAGTCGTACTCTTTTTTGAAGCTTACTAAATTCATATAGATTCTCACAAATTAGGGCCATTTTAACTTTGACGAAGACATTTACAATTCGACAATGTTTGAAGAGACCTTCTATATCATTTTTATATTTTATTTTAATCGTTTCAGGCACTATTGTTTTTAATAATCTAATTTGTAATTTGTGAATGTTTTCCACAAGGGTTCCGAATGTATTACCATCGTCTTATCCCATAACTTATTACAGAATCAACAAATCAATAAAATCAATCAAATTATTAATGTATTATACGTTACTTCAAGTCTTAATATAACTAATCTATACAGATAAGATAGCTTGTAATTTGTTACATATATAGTCGATATATGGCTGCCAACTGAATTTATTATCTATTTACAACCCCAGATACATATTTTGTGTTACCAATTGAAGATTCTTACATTTACACAACCAGTTTTTACTACTATTATTACGCATACACTCATGACTATGGGCAACGACGCTGGAGATTACATTTGTTTTTAAATATGATGAATGTCTGTGCAAGAGTTTAGATTTTTGTGCATTTAAAATTAAGCCGACATCGTGTGCCCACTTACATAATAAGTCAAAGTTATGCTGCATCTGCGCTTGTGCTAGCTCAATGTTCTGATGCACTATTAAGAGACAGGTATCATCAGCAAACTGGTACACCGAACCTTCACCAAATGTGTTACACATATCATTGACATAAATTAGATATTCGGTTGGACCTAATATCGATCCCTGTGCTGTTCTCGATTTTGTACAAATTGCCTTACCGAAATGGTTTTCTATTTTTACTGTAGTAGATCTATTTGTGTGATAGTCTTTAAACAGATTAAGAAGGGGACCCTGTATGCCATTCAGTTGTAATTTGTCGTATAAGGTATTGTAATTGAGCATATCAAAAGCTTTAGTGAAGTCTACTAAAACAACTAACACATGACGTTTATGGTCCAAATACTTATTAACTTCATTAGAAAACTGTGACAACAATTGGATAGTATTTTTGTTTTTTTGAAAGCCGTATTGTTTAGGGTTAATGTCTTTATTATCAGTTAAATATTGTTTCAATGAACCACCCACATACTTCTCAATAACTTTATCGATACAGGATAATATAGTTATAGGACGGTAGTTATTGATGTCATTGTGGACGCCTTTTTTATATATAGGACGAATAATACCTATTTTCAACAATTCAGGGTAAGTGCAAGTCGTCAAACATTGATTAATCACACGTGTAATAATATGAATAATTGCTTTATTTACATGTTTTAAATCTTTAGCCCTGATGTTGTATATACCAGCACTTTTTCTATTGTTTATATATTATATGTTCATATTTTTTATTAAATTATATTAGTATATAATTGACCTAGTGACCTAGTGGTCATTTCTATCCTTTTTAATTTTCACCCATACTTCTGACTGCCTAATATAGGATTTATAACAAAGGAGAAGTGCACGACAAACTTAGGTTATTAATGATATTATGGAATTCTGTAGCAAAGCTACCGGCTAAAATAACACTAGAAGGTTTTTTAAAATATTTTATAATTATGTCATCCACTGATTTTATTATTTTACCAGTTATTCTATTTATTATTTCCCATATCTTTTTAGTATTTTTAAAATTGTCACTTATTTGACTTTGTATAAAATTATTTTTTGTAGTATTTATATACTTATTTGTTTTATTTCTGTATTTGTTATATATTATTCTATTTGAAATATTACTTTCATCTCGCTTCCAAATAAGTAACAATTTATCCTTTTTTTTACACATATCGACTATTTTTTTATTTACCCAAGGACATGTTTTTCTTCTACCTGAAAATACCTTTACGGTACTTGTACTTTTAGAATATACATCGTTAAAACGATCTGTGATAAAAGTAAGAATGTCATTTGGATTTGAATATTGTTTACCCACGCTCCAATCTATTTTTGCCAATTCCGCTGATACCTTTTTGTTATCTAGTTTTCTTAATAATTTACGATTTATACTGGTGGAATTGCTATATTCGTGGGGCTTCTCAATTATGAGGCAGTGTCCTATTATATAGTGATCGGCTAGTGCATTATTTACGACAGTTGTTTGTACTGATAAACCATCGCTACAGATACTACGTGAGCTGTACTGTACTTTCCATCTGGCACCGTGCAGTCATTTTGCCGAACCAGAATAAAAAAGTAAAAACAAATATAGATTTATCTATTTGTTCGCAGATGAGATACAGGAAGCAAAATTCGATTACCATTCGATGCCAGTGCTATCTGAGCTGGACGACTTCGATGTCTGCCTAAAAAAACCTGAAGCTATCTACTGCATCGTAGATATGGAGATCATGGAAGATGGGACTCCTTTGTATCATTTTATTAAGGTAAGCATCTACCTGTGGTTAGGACATGAAGTTACAGTGACGCTGCTTGCAACCATTATATATCATATCCAGTAACACACAGGATTCCAGGCTGATATGACATTGATGATGTCTATGTATTGTAGTTCTTGCGATAGTCGCTAGTCTTTTTATATTGAACTGTATTTACAAATTAGTTACAGTGCTTTTGAATTTAGCGTTAACAGTGTGTGCTTGTAGATTTTTCAGCATGACAGTGATAGCACTGTAACTAATTTGTAAATACAGTTCAATATAAAAAGACTAGCGACTATGATAGACGAGCTTATAAAAACCATACCACTATTCTACAATATCTTCACTGTAAGCTCGCAAGGACTCGAACCTACGTTTACATCCATTCCTCCATTCATACATCTACATCTCTATGTATATTTCTGTTCGTGTGTATGTGATTGCACTCCTCTTAAATGACGGCACAGATTTTCATGAAATTTTTGAGTATATTCAGGTGGATTCAAGAGTAATTTAGATTCACAATTGGAACTGGTAGGTATCGCTGATGTTGATTTTTACGTAATTTTTTTATTATCAAGCCAGGAGGACAACATCCACCTGGTCCGGTAGTTTATTCTGATTAACATGACATTATATTTAACAGAATTTCTCCTCACTGTCATATAAAAACTATATGCATACGAAACTACATCGAGGTATCTGTGCTTCACAACACTGTGGGCTGAACGTCACGCATGCAAACGTGACACAGACAACTGCCGAGGCTTTGAAGGAATGTCTTAACGCTACCATCCACCAAGGTTATGGTCTACAGGTGAGTAAATGAACAGTGTAAGTTGGAGTGCTTCATTTGAGGGAATTTTTTTTTCTCGCTCCATTGACTAAATATTGCTCAAAGCAAAAAGCAAATAAAAATCATCCCACCAAAGATGAGCTCCTAATTTTAATTTTTAATACACGCTAAATGTATTTGAAAATTTTCCATTTAATTAACACGCAAAATTTTTAAATATTTTTTATTTTGCCTTATCTTGGCGACATTTCACGCAATTCAATTGACCATGAGCGGAAATTGTACAGGAATCCTTCCTCTTTAGAAGCTTTTATAGCTTATATTCAATCTACGAACTTCGTCGCCAGTAAAAAATTGTAAACTTGATTTTTGCTCAAAAATCATGTTTTTTTTCTATTTTTCGTGAAACCTATCAACTTTAGGGCAAAATTTTATAAATGCTTTTTTGTAGATAATTTAATATTCTATAAAAAAGCTCTTTAAGTCAAAACCGTAGAACGTATAAATTACGAGATAAATTTAATTAATCATAAGAAAACTGTGTATTACTTTTTGAGTCGCTAACTTTCTTGAGTGCAGCGTAAAATATGCTGCCCGGGCGGTCACCACGCGCCCGTATGTTTCTAACCACTTCCGGCTGGAAACCTTTATTTTCTAGATCTCTGTGTATATCTAGGGGATTCGTGGTGGTAGGAAGTCCTCGAATTGCTATTTTCAAGCTCTCTTCGCTCGGTAGGGAGTACGAAAACCACGAGATGTTTTCAGATTTCTCTAACTCGCATAAGTATGCCTGTACTATGCGGTACTCCCTATCGTCTCGCGGTAAGAATCTCACCCCAGCGCCAAAAGGTCGCGCGTTCGGTGTTTTACCGAGTTCTCGGGCAATCGCTTGGAAATGTTTAGCCCAATCCGGAAGCGATTCAACAATTAGAGGAGGATATTTTGCCCGTTTTTGGGGTTCCTCAACTCTTTCGGTGCCACTTTCGGTTGAATCGCTGGGGGCTAAACCTTTTTCCGCGGCTCTTGTAATCACGGCGCTCGCTGATTGGCCGGCGGCCGGTGGCTCTCGCAAGGTAACGCTTTTGTCGCGTTTTTCTGCCGCGGATGTCGCTAGTGCGTAGGACTTCGGGCGGCTAGACGGTGTAGAAGACCACTGGTCTTGCTGCACACTAGCGCCACTGTTTGCGCTGCTTGCCGTCGTCCGTGTTGTTGTCGGGTTCCGTGGTACCGTTTTCACGGTCAATGTCGACGCTGATTTCACGGTCACACCTGTTGCAGTTTGTTTACATGCAACAGGTGTGATTGGGCTCGGGGATTTCAAGGTCGCTCGATGTGTTTTCGCAACGAGCAGTCTGGGAGCGTTTTTCTCGCTCGGTTTTCTCTGCGGGAGGGGGGCGGGTACCTTGTTGGTGGTTTTAGGAGTTTCCTGGATGCTAGGGGATCCTGTGTCAATACTAGGGCACGTTCGTTTGACATTTAGAGGGATATCGTCATCCTCGCGGAGCCTCCTGACTGCTCTGCCTAGCGGACTTATGTCGAATATCTGCTTCGGGATTTCGGGCGGGATCAAGTATCCCTCTGAAGCTAGTTCGAGAGCTTTTTTGTCCTGCGGTAATAGGGGTTTGTCTTCGATGGCGGCTTCTCGCACCCTCAGGGCGAGAGCACACCAGCGGATCATCGTGGTTGATAAGGCCCCTTCCTTAATCAACTCTGCGATCTTGTTGAGGTCGCTTTTGTATATTTCCTGTGGCATGAGTATCTCGGCCGCCTGTGCGGCGCTCGACGCGGCGGTCGGTATGCTCGTCCCAGTGGGAGGGATGACGAAGACGTCTTCATCTGGGGATGCCGGCTGTGAGCGATGCTCACTACAGGGAGTTCCAGTTACGGGAGCTGGGGTCGTCGTTTGTGCTATTGCGGTGTCCGTTTGCGGGGTCTGGGTCTTCGTTCGGGAGAGATCGGTGTCAGGTTTGGATTGCGGGGTCTTCGTTTGGCCCTGAAAAGGGCCTTTTGTGTACGTGCAGCCTGGACTACGTTCCATGACGGCACTAGAGTTCGGGGTTGTGATACGCCGCGGTGCAGCCCTGGGTGTCACATCACCCGGCATTCACTTCACAAAGAGTTCACTATCATACAACACTTACGAAAGTCACTTTCGCAACTGTCGTATTTAGGGAGCGCGCTATGGACTCGTGCACTCGCGATCGCGGCGTGGGCGGTCCTACTTCGCCACAGATGCATTCACAGCTATATGTACCTTACTATGTGTCTTTGGAAATTTTATACTATTATGAATATATATAATTACACCACCACCCTTACGACGTCTACGTAGCTCGGTAAGCATGTCATAGTTCTCTATCTCGAATAGATTCATAACATCGTCATATATATTTGCCTCGGTTACTACTATTACGTGAATTATGCTGGGACTGTTGGGTATAATGTATTGTCGAATGGTGGTAGAGCCACGCTGAAACTATTACTGGTTTCAGCATGAATGGGTCGGCTCGCCCGGGGTAGTACCACCCTCTCATAGAAAACCGACGTGAAGTAACAGTGCTTGCATTGTTGCGTTTCGTTCGGTCAGTGAGAGCGCCGGAGACCCATCTCCCCTCCCCTCTCCTCTCCTTTTCCCTCCCCTAACCCTTCCCTCCGAAAGATGGCAACGCACTTACGACTCCTCTGGGGTTGTTAGTGTGCATGGATGGTGGTGATCACTTAACAGCAGGTGACCCACCTGTTCGTTTTCCACCTATGACATAAAAAAAAAAAAAAATGTATTTTAACTGATCGAAATTTTTTAGCATAGATCTGATGTTAACATGAAAAGTATGAAGAAAGTTCTGTGTATTCGGTAATTCGTTGACAAAATCATTCCATGTGTTGTAATTTTTTTCTATAATTAGTGGTGCATTCTTATTGGATCTGATATAGTATATTTTATCTTTTTCAGTTTTTCGAGCCATTATTCTAATGTTTTTACACCAAACATATATGTATAAACCCGTGTTTTTTCATTGGCTTTTCGCTCTCCATAGTAGATAAGCGGTTGTCGGCGTAAGAGACTCACGTATGTAAATTTTATTGCTAGTCGATAAGCCCAGTATTTTTGGGTCAATTTTGATACCCTTATTCGCTTCCAACCATGTCTCACGACATCCTTCTTTCAGAGACGCAATTATAGGAGCCGTAGGATTACCGTTCAAGTCACCTTCCTTTGTACGATTACTCTTTTTCCGATACGCTTTGACTAAATCATCTTTATGCTGTTTAATTGATACACCAACTGTTTGCGCTATTTCGACTACATCTTCTTGTTCTATGTGAAGAATATCGCATATTTCTATATGATGAACTATCATATTTTGCTGTATAGAGTTGATTTTTAATTCTAAAGACTCGTTTTTTATTGTTACATTTTTGGAAGTATTCTTTAGATCCTGACAAATTTTTTTTATGTCATAGGCGGCAAACGAACAGGTGGGTCACCTGATGTTAAGTGATCACCACCGTCCACGGACACTAACAACACCAGAGAAGTTGCTAGTGCGTTGCCACCCTTTGAGGGGAAGGGTTAGGGGAAGGAGAGGGAGAGGAGAGAGGAGTGAGGAGGGGAGGTAGAACCCCAGCGCTCTCACTGACCGAACGAAACGCAACAATACAAGCACTGTTACTTCACGTCGGTTTTCTATGAGAGGGTGGTACTACCCCGGACGAGCCGACCGATTCATGCTGAAACCAGTAATAGTTTCAGCGTGGCTCTACTACCATTGACAACGATTGAACCTGACATTGGGTTTTTGTGACTTTTATATTTAATTCAAAGTCGGATATCTTTTGATGAAAGTCAACTTGATCAGGAATTATACACGAAAGTCGTTTTGGTTTATAGTATATATATAGTATTTTAGTCTATTTCTACGCAATTCCGGCATTTCTAGTCCACAGAGTCAGTAGAATACAGTCCGGTTTCAGTTGTTCGCTAGATACCGATGCACATATTCCATGGATCCACTTCGAACATTTACAGCATTGAATGCCAGGATTTGTTTTGCTTATTATTTTATATAGTTATAACGGCACTTATCAAAATTGGTTATAGAGTCGATATCCAACAAGCTCACCTTGACATCTATCAGTAATACCGCATTATGCACAAGAGACAAAAATAAAACATTAAAGTATATGGTAGAATATAAGGCAGGAAAATTAATTCACTACGTCATTTTCACATTCACCCAAAGACGACAAACACGTCGCCAGAACGGAAAATGAAAGTGGTACGGTATTTTTTAATTATTTTCTTTAAAAATTAATCGAAAAATTTGTTAAGAATGCGTGTATTGTTATTATTTATTTATTTTATTATCTTTATCATAGTTATATATGTGTATATATGTTAGTATGCTTATATGTGTATGTTTATATCTTTACGTGTATATATAAGAGTAGATTTACATTGTGTTCATTTTATCTAGTCAGTACACTGTTTTTTATAGTTATATCTCACTGTTAAGTATTTTTTAAGCCCATTTATGTTCTTCGTTTTTTTCTCTACCTACAAAAACTTTTGCTGGTTCGCTGAAGAAAATGCTTTATGGCATATGGCATTAAGCAGTGTACAAACTAAAAAGTGCAATACAGTATTCAGTCATACAAAAGTGATATTTATTTCTAAGTGTTAAATATAACATTCTTATTATAATTTAACTTATTAATACTAATATTCGATAACGAAAACAAAAATAAACTTGAAACGGACAATCATTTGCCAGTTATTAAAATCTATTTTTATGGTAATATCGGTATATATTCACTCATATTAACACATTTGATTTTAGGTTTCATTAATTTAAATTTTTTGCGTACCCTTTCTTAAAACTTACTTTTCAATGTTATTATTTTTATGGTATATGAATTAGTGTTTATACTTATTGTTTATACATATACATAAAGCAATGTTTTGATATTCTTATAACTCAACTTATAAATTAAATTTCTATTTGTGGTTATATTTATTACTAGCTTCCGCCCGCGACTTCGTCACAAAGTTCTAGAACGACTTGTTTATAAGCATTTGAACACATTTCTTCGCAAAAATAATCTTCTTAATCCTTTTCAGTCAGGCTTTCGTCCTGGTCACAGTACTGTACAGCATTGACACATATAACTGATGACATCCGGTCAGGTATGGAGCGCGGACAATTAACGATCCTTCCTTTGCTCGATTTTAGTACCGGGTTCAATACCGTTAACTTTCATGTTCTAATCGGTGTGCTAAACTCACTTAATGTATCTGTAATAGCTAATGACTGGTTTCGAAGTTATCTAACTGGTCGTCGACAACGTATTCGTGTCGACGAAACTTTTTCTCCTATTAGCAACTTCTACTGACATGCCACAGGGTGGGGTGTTGTCTCCACTACTTTTCGGAATTTTCATAAATTCCATATCCAACAATTTACTTTCTTCATACCATTTATAAGCTGATGATTTACAAATTTATTCACATGCTTCCCTCGACAACCTGTCACAAGCTATAGATACTATTAACAGTGATCTGACATGCATTAGTGGATGGAGTAAAGCCTATGGTCTCAGAATGAATCCTAGTAAAACCCAAATCATAATTATTGGCAGCCCTAGGATGACTGTAAAGATTGAGAAAATGCAACTCCCACCCATCACCTTTGATGGCACTATCCTTCCTGTATGTGATAAAGTAAAAAACTTAGGAATTTATATTGACAAAAATTTATCTTGGGGTCCACAGCTTCATGAACTAAATCGGAAAATTTTCGCGTCAGCGGGATGCCAAAGAAGACTCCGTAATTTACTCCCTATTCCCACTAAAATTTCGCTTGCACAAACCCTTCTCCTTCCTATCCTGGACTATGCTGATACTTGCTATTTAGATCTTACTGAAGCTCAACTTGATAAACTGAAACGACTACAAAATTTATGTATTAGGTTCATCTTTGGTTTGCGTAAGTTTGATCGCATGTCAGAATTTCGAACGAAGCTAAAATGGCTCCCTGTGAGGCTACGCCGGAACGCTCGTACTCTTTATCTCCTATACGGTACTCTTTTTAACCCTATCGCTCCTCTGTACTTAAGAAATCCTTTTATATTCCTGTGCGATAGGCATACTCAAAATTTAAGGTCATCAGATGATATGACATTAGAAGTCCCTGCTCATTCCACTAGTTTCAGCGCAAAGTCATTCACAATTCAGGCTGTCCGACTATGAAATGCTCTGCATATATGTATGTGTATATACATATATATACCCCTATAAATATTATCTTGTTTTTATTTAGGTATATTCATGTTGTCGATATATTATTTATATTTTATAATGTATTTTATAAGCATGTTACAGTTACGTGTCACTAGCTTAGGTGGTATTAACTAGCTGTTATTCCTGTACATCCAGAATACCCTTGACTCTACTCCATTGAACATATCCATCCAAAGGTTGCCTGGAAGAAATTGCTAATAGCAATAGGGCCGCCCATTGTACCGTTAACAAAACGTGAAACGTTTTTGAAATTTATATAATTGGTGTACCATAAAGTTTAAATAAATAAATATATAATTATTATAATTTAATAGGGAACGACACCGTTGTTCCATTGTTTTGATTTTTCACTTCTTCCAGTAGCCCTTATAAGACTTTTTGTTATTATATTTAATTTTAAGCACATGAAAATAAAATAGTTCTAATTATATTTATTTCACTTTTTTTTTCACACTTTATTTACTGATGGGCCTTCATAGCTTCACCGGACTACAAATATACTTTACTTCGATTCAGTCCACGATATATCATGGGGATTCGTATCGAGACTGCTGCAATTCAGAAAATGACGCTATATGTTGAGCGGCATCTGCATATTCATTACCTACCGTAATTTATTTTTGTATTAAGGTTTTGTTTTTGTAAGAAAAAAAATTATATGTATAATGTAATTATATATAAAAATTAAATATATTATATAACAGTCTTTTTCACAAAAATCTAAAAAGTACAGTTACGTTAGATTATCATTATTATTATATAGACTAGCGGGCCCCGTGAACGTTATCCCGCCCTGATAATTAAAAAAACCTTGACAAGTGATATACACGAGCCTTCCTCATAAATCACTTTATCTACTCGTACAAACATGGTGGTAGAGCCTGCTGAAACTATTACTGGTTTCAGCATGAATGGGTCGGCTCGTCCGGGGTAGTACCACCCTCTCATAGAAAACCGACGTGAAGTAACAGTGCTTGCATTGTTGCGTTTCGTTCGGTCAGCGAGAACGCCGGAGACCCACCTCCCCTCCCCACTCCTCTCTCCTCTCCCTCTCCCTCCCCTAACCCCTCCCCCCAAAGGGTGGCAACGCACTTGCAACTCCTCGCGTGTTGTTAGTGTCCATGGACGGTGGTGATCACTTAATATCAAGTGACTCACATGTTCGTTTCTCACCTATGACATAAAAAAAAAAGCCGCGTGAAAATCCGTTCAGTAGTTTTTGAGTTAATCGCACAGACAAACGTAGCAGAGGACTTTGTTTTATAATATGTAATGATAATAGAGGGAGAGTTACCTGAAATAAAACGCATATTAAAATAATTACGTTACTAAAACCTTAATATTGATTGTAACGTATCCGTTTCCACTGACTTCTCTTTCGTTCGCTAATCATCATCGCTCACCGTCTATCACTGCACTGACAATAAATAAGTTGCAATAGTTTCATTTCACATAAGGGTGTACCTTTTTGACACAGTTATATAGACAAAATGCACATAACTACGCATACCAATTTCTTACACTAATCCAACTTTATAACATAGATGGTATAATGGTAATAAATGATGAATAGGTGGAACAATAAACATCCTCTGCATTCGAATATTTCCCATTAACTGATTGCTTTGAACATCGATTTGAGGCAAAACCTGACGAGGAATTCGTAACTTTTTAGTAATAATATTTTACATTTATTAAAATAAAGTGATTATCAGAATTAGGTAGCATTCTATAATTGTTCAGTATAATTGGAACGAAGTTCCTTACGGCAGGCTTGGAGGAGATAGGGATTTTGCTGCGCGACCGAACTGAAAAATATGTGATAGTAAAACCGTAAGAAAAAGTGCGTGGAATAAAACCGTTAAATGAGACGTGCGCAGGCGCGACAGTCGTATACACAAGTGAGTAGTGTATAATCTTTCTCTTTCTCCTTCTTTCTTTCGAAATCTCGGTGAAATTAATCTTTGAATAATTTAATTAATCGGTGAATTATAATATCCGTTAATCGGCAATTTAATCAATTTAGTTTTTTTTTTGCCAAGTGTGTCGATTCTACATTAGCCGAAGGACCTTCGTTCCTACCTGGTAACCCACGACACCACATCTTTTTTTTATTACATTTTTGGATTTATGTTTTCATTTGATATAATCTAACTACTTAATACAAATAAACTTTCAGAAACAATCGCATCTCTACGTCTCACTTAGTGATTCCGTAGCTAATTAGTCGTTACGTACTACTCGTGCACGATAATAAGGCAATTACAATCACTACTTATCCTATTATGTAAAATAACATGACCAGTTACTAGTAGTTTCAATCAAAATGACACTTTACCAAAATCGACTATAGAATAGATGTCAAACAAGCTCACCTTGATTTATACCGGTAATACCGAATTATGCACAAGAGACTGAAATAAATCATTAAAATATATGATAGAATATAAGGCAGGAATATTAATTCACTATATCATTTTCGTACATTCACTCACAGACGACAAGCACGTCGCCAGAACGGAAAATGAAACTGGTGCGGTATTTTTGAATTATTTTATTTAAAAAATTAAATGAAAAGTTTGTGAAGGGTGCGTGTATTATTATTATTTATTTATTTTATTATCTTTATCATTGTTATATATTTTTATTTGTGTAAGTATTTATATATTTTTATGTGTATATATAGGAGTACATTTATGTTCTGTTCATTTTATCTAGTTAGTACCCTGTTTTTTTAGTTCACTTATTTTCTTTGCTTTTTGTCTCTACCTACAAAAATTTTCGCTGGTTCGCTGAAGAAAATGCTTTATGGCATTAGGCTAAACTGGTGCGGTATTTTTGAATTATTTTATTTAAAAAATTAAATGAAAAGTTTGTGAAGGGTGCGTGTATTATTATTATTTATTTATTTTATTATCTTTATCATTGTTATATATTTTTATTTGTGTAAGTATTTATATATTTTTATGTGTATATATAGGAGTACATTTATGTTCTGTTCATTTTATCTAGTTAGTACCCTGTTTTTTTAGTTCACTTATTTTCTTTGCTTTTTGTCTCTACCTACAAAAATTTTCGCTGGTTCGCTGAAGAAAATGCTTTATGGCATTAGGCTCGCCAGTATACAAACTAAAAAGTGCAATAAAGTATTCAGTCATTCAAAAGTGATATTTATTTCTAAGTGTCAAATATAACATTCTTATTAAAATTATATTCACATTACAATAATTGCTATTATAATTTAACTATATTATATTCGATAAGCAAGACGATAATAAACTTGAAACGGAAAATCATTTCCTAATTAGTGACATCGATTTTATTGTGGTAATATCGGTATATATTCACTCATATTAACTCATTTGAGTGCTATTAATTTAATTTTGTTGCCTCCCCTTTCTTAAAACATACTTTTCTAATGTTATTATTTTTATGAAATATGAATTATTGTTTAAAGTTTGTGTTGCTTACACATAGAACAATGGTATGATATTCTTATAACTCAACTTATAAATTAAATTTATATTTGTAGATATATTTATTACTATATTCTGCCAGCGAATTCGCCTGGGTGGAACTAATGCTAACCCGCAGCGGAAGCTCTCAAAAGGAAAAAAAACAGTTTTGAAACATTCTTCATTGGTGCTCCGCTGTTATAGAGTTATAATATAGCCTACAGCCTTCCTCTATAAATAAGCTATATAACACTGAAATAAATTTTCGAATCGGAGCAGTAGTTCCTGAGATTAATGCGTTGAATCAAACAAACCCTCCAGCTTCAGTTCTATATCTAGTTCCAGATAGATTACTACTCTTCCCTCGTCCCTAACTCGAGCCGTCATTCAAATTACAGTAACTTATGATGAGTGGATGGATTTTAATACAACAAAGTCTAAATTACATTCGGTTATATTGCTTTATGATTTTCGTGGTGAGGTTTTATTGTGAACCCATATTTTAGCAGTGATGCGTGTTTATATAAACAGACAGACAGATAGACATATCTAAAGTGATTGAAATGTATTCTATTACTTATTCCTAGACATCTGCAATAATTTGTTTCACGAAAATTAAAAAAAAATTAGAATCGTTAGATTAACATTCTTATTATATGTATAGATGAAATAAGTGTTTCCACCAAACCTTAAAAGTAATACAAAATTCTAATTATAATTTATATTGTTTACAGCTTATAATTTTATTTTTGGCAGTGGTGACTGCCATCCCTCCTCCACCAATTAATAATGCTCAAGACAATGTCAGTCTGCTAAAATATAACAACGAAAACGACGGAACTGGCCTTTATAATTATGCGTAAGGAGATTATTTATTCATATTTTTATTATATTTCTTACTACAATTTGCTTAAAATATCGTAAAACTAACGGTTTTAAGAAATGATGACTTTTCGTGGGACGTTTTCAAATTCAATGGGGTACCTATAATCATTAGCTTTTATTCAATAAATAAGTTTAAAAAATAATTTCATCAAATATATTTTTTATTGTAGATACTATGTGACTGATGTAATATGTGATGTATACGTTTTATACACCTGTAACATCCGTTTCAACCTTTTAACTGATATTATTTTTCATTAAAACAAAAATACTTTAAAATATAAAGTTAGTTACCGACTATAAAGACCGACCGAATATAAAGCTACCGACTACACGTCCGTACATTACTAAGGGTTGCCATTGAAAATCAGCGCTGCAGTACCACCCTAGTTGTGCTGCAGCACTTTGCTGAGTGGAGGTGCCTTTGTTGGATATTCTAATAAGCTATGTTTCATCTTGTTGTTTTGATGTTATTCAGCAATAAATACATTTTCTTTCTTTCTTTCTAGATTTAGCTTCCTCGTCAACATTGACATAGTAGCACGAGCTTAATTTAATACGAGGAATATATGTAGTATATAAATAATAATCTTCATTTACAGATTCGAACAGTCTGACGGTACTAAACAAGAGCAGCACGGTGAACTAAGAAATGCAGGTTCTGAAAACGAATCACTCTTCGTTAAAGGTTCTTTTACTTGGATCGGTCCTGATGGAGTGACTTATATTGTAAGTTACGAGGCTGGCGAAGAAGGATATAAACCAGAAATAGAGGAGGGACCTGGAGGTGCTATCCCACAAGAAATAGCAGAGTCACTCCTTGGATAAATGGAAGAATGTTATTTTTAATACATCGTAATATATTACTGACCGTTGAAAAATATTTTATAATATCCTCCTGACGACATCTGCAGGAAACACTAGACATACTACCCATAACTATGATTTATACGTGGGCATTGAAAATATATGTTACGGAACCGTCCCAGGCAAGTTATTATTCTATACACGATCGAACTTCAGTATTATATAAAAAGTCCTAAACTTGATAAACCGGTTAATTCTTTCAATTAATTACAAAACTAAATAAGTTGATTTCAAGGGTAAATATAGTGCCATAATAATATAAATCCTCACTCTGTGTGCGTAAGTACCAAAAATATTATATTACAATGCAGATAAAGATAAAGAGAACTAATTTATATGGATTGAATACAATTATTCAGTATTCAAGCCGAAGCAATAATGGTTTGGTAATTAGAAAGAAAAAATGTATAATAAATCTTATTACCTATTACTTTAAGTTTGCTTTCATAATAAATTAATGTAAATACGTATATCAATAAATTGTGTTCATATACATACCTCCCTGTTTTATCTATTTCTTATTATATTATCTCCTACGCAGTAACTTGCATACCGAATATCATATTATATAGATTAAAAGTAGTAATAATAATATAAAACCTCTAAAACCAGTTTTTTTAATGACACAGTTATGCTGTTTTCAAAAAGTATCCAGGTAGTCCGGTGAAGCTGTTAAGACCTCGTTTCGTCAATAGCGTAGTCAGTTCGAAAAAAAAAGTATCCACCTTGAACGCCATATAAATGACAAAAGAAAAAAATACCAATTTCTCAACGTATGAAACCACCAATACATAATCGCCTTTTATTGAGGTTGGCTTTACTCAAAATTTTGTTTAAAGGGTGACTTTATTTATTTTTACCTGTTTCTAATTTGTATATTACTGAATATAGCGTTCGATTATCAGTGCAAAATTTCAAAAAAAGCAGCATTAAAAAGCATTCCAAAGGCATTTTAAAGAAAGAATTTGCATTTCTAAATGCTGGAAACATATTCCGTGTTGTTATGTCATGTTAATAATATCGCACTATTGGTAAGGAGGTGTCCTTATTCTTCTACTGATTATCTACCCTTGTATTATATTATAAGCGAGGTTTATGGATCGTTTTAATATCATACAACCTTTAGTTCCTTTTTCTTTTCTATGTTAGTTCCAATAACACGATCAAGAAGATACTACTTACGTAATTCATTTAATCTGAATAGTTTAAATTAATATATCATTTACATAGTTACATTATCAATACAACACATTCGATTACCTCGTCTTTTCTTACATAATATGTCGTATACACTTTCGTAATGATCTTAGAAACCAGTATTTATATTAGTAATTTTAGGTTATAATATCCGAGGTCCGTGGGAACCGCAATTGAGTCAAGTCCTTTGGAAATTCATAAATTGATAAATGAATACTGGGATTTTTTTATTGTTGTACGGCAAAATGACTGCACTACGCCTGATGGTAAGCACAGTACAATCCAAAAACAATGGCGACCACCGAGTGACACACTAATCATCGTCGGTCGCCGCTGTCATGCCGGCCTGCGAAAACCTAGATATGCACAGACTAATCCCGAAACGCGACCCGCAGAAGCGAATCACTATGACGGGCTTTTTCGCCATATACATTGCGATTGCGACCCAGTCAGGATGTAAAACCCTACCACCCTGCTTTCGCCATTGCCTCGTTCGTTATTCAGCAGGGTGCACCACGTGCAAGTGAAGTTGGTTTGGGTGTCTCATGTTTTATGATGTTATTCGACACTCCTTACATCCCATAAGATAAGATTTTAACGAAATATCCACGAATGTCATTAAACGTGAATGAAGAATATTTCACTGGGACTAATTTATAAGTATTACTGTGCTCAAGAGAAGACAATCATATTATTACATACCACTTAGGAAATGTATTTTGAAAAATACTTTCCAGAATACTTACTTACATTATATAAGTAACTCCTGTGCAAAAAGTCATATTTCTAGACCCACAGGTTTAAGCTGTGCATTATCAATAGTTCTCTCTTAAAAATGCGAATAAATATGTAGTGAGTAATACATCATCATAGGCCTTTTCATCTGTAACAGGTGATTTAAGTAGCATTCTGGCGGCACTTTCGTAAATGGCTGACAAGACCGATCCGGGAACGAATCGCTCGGCCGCAAATTCGGCAAGTATGTACATCTGTGCCCCCAGGTGGACGGGGGTAGGAGGCCTGCTCGTGACGCCTCATGCGTTTTTCTTCCAATTGCCGAAACCAGGTCTTGTCGTGCTTTGATTGGCCTTCGTGAATTAGGCGACACCATTTAGCCCGGTCCAAGGCTAGCTCCTCCCATTGGCCGCTTGGGATATTGAATGTAGCCATGTCATGTTTAGTGCAATCCTTAAAACGAAGCATAGGACGGCCAACAGACCTCTTTGCATGTGCAACCTCTCCAAGCAGAATTTGTCTTGGCAAACGAGTTCGTTCCATTCGATGCACGTGCCCTAACCAACGCAGTCGTCTCTTTTTGAGAATAGCGGTAATGCTAGGAAGCTGTGCCTTACTCAGGACGGACTCGTTTGTCACACGATCCTTCCACGTTATGCCCAGCATGTTTCGAAGACATCGCAAGTGGTATGTGTTCAGTCGGCGTTCTTGTTTTGCATATGTTGTCCAGGATTCCGCTCCATACAAAAGCATACTTAGGATACATGATTGGTAGATATCCATTTTTGTTCTTACAGTAAGGTGCCTATTATCCCAAGCCTTTGTACGAAGTTTACCGAAAGTAGAGGCTGCTTTACCGATGCGGGAATCGATCTCAGCGTCAAGCGACAGATTGCTCGATACTTGCGAGCCTAGGTAACAAAACTTGTTACAAACAACATTTCGTTACTCAAGTCTAAGCGTTTTAGGGAGGATCTATTTGTACATAGTCTTCTTTTCGCTGATGACGCTGCCTTCATTGCCCACGGTCAAAACCAGCTTCAGAGCCTGATGGACAAATTCGCTAAAGCGTGTGACCTATTCTCAATGTCCATCAATGTTAAGAAGACCGTTATTCTTGCGCAGGGGTGTTCAGTACAACCAATCGTTTTACTTAACGGTACGCCTTTAGAGGTAGTCAACGAGTAATACATAAATCATACGCAATAGGTGGGACTGAGCGATAACCCTGTAAATCGGATTCGCCTTCCTAGAGTTAAACACACAAATTATCTTTAACTGGGATCAGACTCTAGACAAAAAATTAATTTTAAAGAAATATAATGAAATACCGTATGAACAATAAATCATATTATCTAAAGAAAAAGATGGGAGTATAGTCCCCTTTTCATTTCAGAGTTTCAGGTAAATATTTAAATAGTGTACAGGTATACAAGGATCTATACCTTGTGTATTATATCAAATGCATGGGATGTAAAAATTTCTTAGAATAAAAAAATACTATTACAAATTTCGGAAAAATAAATTTATTTTCAAAATGGCAAAATCTTTAATTTTAAATTGAATTTATAAATATTATATAACAAAGAAAACAGTTGCGTTGATAGAAGAAATCAGACTTATGAGTATTTAGATTATCATTTAAGAAATCAGACAGTTCAGAATGTTAAAGGTGTAATATAAATGTTTGACTATCACGCATGTTCATATGCATGCGGAGTCACAAGCCTACAAGTCGATTGACTCTCAAATGCATCTACGAGAGTATACCTATAGTATATATTTACCTATGATTTAAATTATTAAAATAATTAGTAAATTTGCTTTTAATTGTATTGCAAATTTAAAATCGTTATCCATATTACAAAAATAATTTTGTGGATAATAATAATATTATTTTTATTATTTATATTCTTGGATTTACTGATAATTGTAATATAAATTAACTGCTAAATTTGAATAGTTAATAAAAAGAAAAACTGATATAAATTTCTACATCTCGCTCAGCGATTCGAAACCTTACAAGTCACTATATACAACTGGTACTAGCATTTAGTAGTAGTAGTATTTTGTAATTACTTATCTTATTGTGAAAACAATACTTTTGAAAAATAATTGCATGGTTTCAATTATAAAGGTAGGTATTTAGGCGAAATCTGAGAGTTGATGTTAAACAAGCTCACCTTCACATTTACCGGCAATACCTATTTTTGCATATAAGCATGTAAGTATAAGGTATAGTAATAAAACAACAACATGGTATAGAATATAAGGTACGAATATAAATAGGACACCCCATTTTGTTGCATTCACTTAAAATAAACAGTGCAAACAGGTCGCCAATACAAAAATGAAACTGGTGCGATATTTAATATTATTTGCCTAAAAAATAATTAAGTGAAAAGTGATATTTAAGTGAAACATAATTCATTTAAATTTAAATTATGTTATTCGGGTGTGAATTTTTTTTTACTACATGCATATTAAAAAATAACTAATATAGTTTGACTATATCATTTTATACAATATGTATTTCTAAATTAACGTGGATCAAAAACATGTTTAAAGAATTTAATTTATTTTTGGTGCTTTTTATACCACGATGGTGGCAAACAAGCATACGGTCAGGCTGATGGTACTGCAGGCTATAGACGCTTGCAACACCGGAAGTATCAATCGCGCATTACTGACCCTTATCTTAAACTCGTGTTACTCTCTGTTCAGAACTCTTATGCATTATCTAATTTGGTTGTAGGATCTTTTATTTTCTATGTATTCTTAGAATACACATGCTTTTCCTTTACTATACTAATCTCTATATTATGAAATATATTACTATAATCTTACGTATTACTTTATTTTTTTCATAAGATAAGAACTCACTTTTAAATTAAAGTTCAATTTGGAAGTAATATTAGATTAAATGAAAAACCCTTTACAATTTAAAACTCTTAGAGGAACAACTAAATTCTAATAATAACGTATATTGTTTACAGCTTATAATTTTATCATTAGCAGTATTGATCACTGCCGCACCTCCACCACTAATTGATGCCATCACCACTAATAAGGCCCAAGAAAAAGTCAGTTTGTTAAAATCGAATTTCAATAACGACGGACTTGGCACCTACAGATATGCGTAAGACCAGGCTTTTACTTGTATTAATGTCGAGGTGTTTGTTGCAAATGCAAATTTACACCCCTCTATTGTAAAATATATTTCAAATTTTCTTGCAAGAGAAAGTGACGGTAACATACTCGATGGTAAGAACAAACCAGTAGATAAACAATTTACCGATAAATCTATAATCCGTAATCCGTTATCTGCCATCACCCGTGCGATGATTGGATTGGATTGGAGTTTGAAACGATGATAGCTTAGTTGATAGGGTGTTTGAAAACTAGGTCGATCGATGTAAGTTCGAATTCTTATAACTGAGTCAGAGCTATCAATGAAGGTAAGCATCGTGACGAAACTATAACATACTGGTAGTGCTTTTTCTAAGACTGTCTGACTAGAACTAAATATAACCCTTAAAGAGAATATCTATCACCAAGGTCCTGTTGGTGTGTTCTAGTAACTATACTTGGGAGTAAATGCCCCCCTAGGCTTAAAGTGTTTACCTCATAATCAATTAATATCAAATGACATTGTGGTCAAACGCTAAAATACCTATAAAATAAAAATAAATCTACCGCTGACACGACGATCTGCAAGCTTCTGGCCCAATGAATATAATACACTGGTTAATTTCGAAACGAAACAAACCAAAGCAAAGTCAACGTTTCTGGTTTATTCGCATATGTATGATAGTAGCAATATAGTCGCGAATTGATACCCTACCTATCAGCTTAAACGCTGACAGCAATCATTCTTATTTAGTCAATTAATACACAGCAACCAGTTTCAATGTTATAAATAACTTCTATAGGTATATTTTAGAAAATTTCTCGTAGTGTATTTTTCATTAAAATGCGTCCGTCACACGAAAAGACAGTCCCTATCATGGAGCGTAATGATCGCGACCCATTCGGGTACAGATTTATATGATCCCGCTTATATGCTGGATATAAGATAGAAATATACCTCTTCAAGTATTATAAAATGTTAGGCTGCTAATTTGTGCGTAATTACTGTATTAGTTAGACACTACATTAAATATTTTGAATTAAATTATTTTTATAGTTTGTATCTTTGTCTACGTGAACTGATATATTTTGAATTAAATTATAATCAATCTTCAAGAAAACATCGATGATATACTACGGATAGATTAAGCCAATAAGGCTCACTAATATTTATGAGCATATTTGTTCAACTAAATAATTCGTGATAAAAGACGTATACAATATTTTTAAAAAATTCGCAGGTACGAGCAGTCTGATGGTACTAAACAAGATCAGGAAGGTGAGCTGAAGAACAAAGATACCGATGACGAGGCTCTCTTTGTAAAAGGTTCTTTCACTTGGATCGGTCCTGATGGAGTGACCTATACTATAAGATACGAGGCTGGCGTTGATGGATATAGGCCGGAGATCGAACAGGGACCAGGAGGTTCTATACCAGCAGACATAGCCGCAACAATGATCGGTTGATAACTTTAACAATGTGAACACACGTGCAACTTCACATGTACAACAAACTTAGAAACAAAAAAATTTTTAAAAAGAACTTTTAACAAAAAAAAAATTCGTTTTCCTTTTGACTTTAGGAATACCATGTTATATAATTGTGCTATAATAACGAGATGATAGTTTGTCTTTTGTTTAAACATAAGTTCTTTTTGTAAAACATATGCGTTGTTCAATTATCAAATAAATATATTAATAAGTAAATTAGAATTATCTCTTAAACATATATGCTACTCAAAACCCTGTATAAATTAAAGATTTCTAGCTGCAGCATTAATTGTTAAATTCGATTGACGGAAATTGTAGTAATTATTATATTGTTTTACCAGTAGTTACATTGTGGAAATAAATAAATCCACGGACCATTGTAATGGTGGTAGAGCCACGCTGAAGCTACTACTGGTTTCAGCACGAATGGGTCGGCTCGTCCGGGGTAGTACCACCGTCTCATGGAAAATCGACGTGAAGTAACAGTGCTTGCATTGTTGCGTTTCGTTCGGTCAGTGAGAGCGCCGGAGACCCACCTCCCCTCCCCTCGCCTCTCTCCTCTCGCTCTCCGTTTTGGGAAATCCCTTATGGATACGCCACTCCCTCGGGGGAGAGAGTGGGTTATGTCCGACTCGCACGGACTAAAACCCCACGGTGTACGTCTGCCGCCATGTTCGGGGCGGCACGAGATCTCTACAGATTTCATCGTGCCGCCCCAGCGGTTGGCCCAGCAGCGAAAGCGCCGCCGCCGGGCCCCGTCTTGTTAGGAGTACACACCGGCCGTCTCCTCCGTCCGCCGGACCTGTGCAATGGGAGGATGGGCCAACCTTCTCCCCAAAGGGTGGCAACGCACTTGCGACTCCTTTGGTGTTGTTAGTGTCCATGGATGGTGGTGATCACTTAACATCAGGTGACCCATCTGTTCAATTGCCAGCTATGAAATAAAAAAAAAATCCAGTACCTCTTGTTATTTAAATATGTAAATAAGTACAGATATATTATTATCAAGTTTTTAGGTGGTGAGAGGCGTTATTTTGGCTCTCCGAATGTACAGTCGTTTATTCGTAATTGAAACATGAACGCATACTGTGTGCAGTATCGACCATTTTTGGTACAGACCTATATAAAAAGTAAAATTGGTTGTGGAACGCTGTCTTACGTTTAGTAGCTATTTTTTTTTTTAGATTTTTGTTAAACTATCTGTGAATATTGGTCCCATGATGGACCTAAGTTTCGATGATGATGCAAATCTGACACTTCCTTAAGGTAGTCACTTGACCTGGCGAACGTTATCCCGCCCTGATAATAAAAAAACCTGGACAAATTAAATTATATACCTGAACCTTCCTCATGGTATCACTTTATCTACTGGTGCAAACCTCATGAACCTTATATTTATTAAAAAAAATGATTATCAGAATTAGTTAGCATTCTATAATTATTCAGTATATTTTTATTACATTTTTGGATTTATCATAATCTTAATACTTACTAAATATAATCATAACTTTCAGAAACATAATCGCGTTTCTACATTTCACTTAGCGATTCGGTAGCTAACTAGTCGTTACATAATACTCGTGCACGCTAATAAGCGTTACTTATTGTATTATGTAAAATAACATGACTAGTTAAAAACAGTTACTTAGTTTCAGTTATAAAGGCACTTGATCAAAATCGGTTATAGAGTCGATACCCAACAAGCTCCCCTTGACATCTACCAGTAATACCGAATTAAGCACAAGAAAAAGAAATAAAACATTAAAGTATATGGTAGAATATAAGGCAGGAATATTAATTGACTACGTCATTTTCACATTCACCCAAAGACGACAAGCACGTCGCCAGAACGGAAAATGAAAGTGGTACGGTATTTTTGAATTATTTTCTTTAAAAATTAAGCGAAAAATTTGTTAAGAATGTGTGTATTGTTATTATTTATTTATTTTATTATCTTTATCATAGTTATATATTTGTATGTATCTAATTATGCTTATATGTCTATGTTTATATCTTTATGTGTGTATATAGGAGTGGATTTACGTTGTGTTATTTTTTTCTAGTCAGTACACAGTTTTTTTTAGTTCGCTGAAGAAAATGCTTTATAGAGCATTAAGCTCGCCAGTGTACAAACTAAAAAGTGCAATACAGTATTCAGTCATTCAAAAGTGATATTTATTTCTAAGTGTTAAATACGACATTAAATATAACAAAATTAAAATATGACACTCATATTAATTAACTCATTCGAGTTTAGGCGCTCTTAATTTCTTTTTTGTGTAAACTTTCTTAAAACTTTTCCATATGTTATTATTTTTATAGTATATGAATTAGTGTTTAAACTTTGTGTTACTTACACATAAAACAATGTTTTGGTATTCTTATCAACTTATAAATTAAATTTCTATTTATATATAATAACCAACAAAAAAAGGGGTGTGGCTGTGTCATGGACACGGCCGTTTGTTGTACGTGAATACGTCTTTAAACGGGCGATATTTTCTATATAATTTTTTTTTGTTCGGGCCAGGCTGAAGTTCCATAAATCTATGATATATCTGGTATTGTGTAAACAAATGTTCTTTATTAAATTTCATAATTTATTTTTGTTTTCTTTTATTTATTACTAGCTTCTGCCCGCAACTTCGTCCGCGTGGAATAGTCAGTTTGGACTAACACTAACACGCAGCGGAAGCTCTCAAAAGGAAAACAAAACGATTTTGGAACATTTTTCATTGGTGCTGTTGCATATGGGCAGCCGCAGTATAATAACTACAATATAATAACTACCCGACATTTTCATTTATTTCCAACAGTATAGATAAAATAAGTGTTACCACCAAAATCTTAAAGGCAATAATAAATTCTAATTATAATTTATATTGTTTACAGCTTATAATTTTAATTATGATAGCAGTGGTGACTGCCATCCCTCCACCATCAATTAATAATGCTCAAGACAATGTCAGTCTACTAAAATATAACTACGAAAACGACGGAACTGGCCTTTATAATTATGCGTAAGGAGATTATTTATTTATATTTTTATAATATCTCTTACTACAATTTACTTAAAATACGTGAAACTAACAATTTTAAAAGATTCACACCTTTTTTCGGACAGTTTCAGATTACATGAGGTACAATCATTATTTTTTATTTAATAAAAAAAATTAATAAATGATTTCATTCTACATTAATTTTATTCTAGATACTATGTGATTACGTATGCATCTTATAATTGTGTTTAATCCATTTCACGCCATTTAACTAATATTATATTTCATTAAAACTAAAGTACGTTAAAATATAAGGCAAAGCTTGTTCTAGTCTCCTCGTTAACATTGACATAGTAGCACAAGCTTAATTTAACTGGATGTTAAGTAGATACAAGTAATATATGCAGTATGTAAATGAAAATCTTAATTTTCAGATTCGAACAATCTGACGGTACTAAACAAGAGCAGCACGGTGAGCTAAGAAATGCAGGCACTGAAAACGAGTCACTCTTCGTTAAAGGTTCTTTTACTTGGATCGGTCCTGATGGAGTGACTTATATTGTAAGATACGAGGCCGGCGAAGATGGATATAAGCCAGAAATAGAGGAGGGGCCTGGTGGTGCTGTCCCACCAGAGATACTTGCATCATTGCTCGGAACAGGATAACAATGTGAACACCCATGCAACTTCAAATGCCCAACAAACAATACTAATAGACGCTAGTAGCCCTAAAAATATTCGTTTTCATTTTGTTTTTAGGAATACTATGTTACATAATTGTGCTATAATTAAGAGATTATGGTTTGTTTAAACATAAGTTCTTTTTGAAAAACTTATTCTTTGGTGAATTACAAATAAATATATTATTAATATAATTCGAATTATTTCTTAAACATGTATGCTACCCAAAATATACTATAAATTAAAGATTTCTAGCTGTAGCATTAATTGTAGTAATTAATATTTTGTTTTACTAGTAGTTACATAGTGGTAATAAAAAAATCCAGTACCTATTGTTATTTAAATACGTAAATAAATACAGATATATTCTTATCAAGTTTTTAGGTAGTGAATGAAATCATTTTAGCTGTCCAAATATACAGTTCGTAATTGAAACATACATATACAGTTTGCAGTAGCGACCTTTTCTGGTGTAGCCCTATTGTAGAACGCCATCTATGTGTCAGTGCCGGGACTTATTGATCCATGTAATATCTATACACATATTAAGAATGTAAATCTAACGTGTCTGTACTTATAAGATTTTTGTAAAAAAAATGTTGCAAATGTCTAGGTATAAGTAATACAATACATTTCAACCATTTTTAGAAATGTTTGTCTGCCTCTCTGTCTACGCATCACTGCTAAAGTACTGCGAGCACGATAAAACGTCACCAATCAGTCTTTATTTTAGTAAAATCGGTCCACTCTATCAAAAGTTATTGTAATTTTAATGACGACACGACTTAAGTACGAGAGAAAAGTAGATAACGAAATGGACTTAATATTCATACAGATGATTTTATTAATCAACGTTTTTTACATAAATTTCCACACGGACGAAGTCGCGGACATAGTTATTAAAAAATAAAATTGGTTATGGAATGTTGTCTTACGCTTAGTAACATTTTTTTTTTTAATTTTGGTCAAACTATCTATGTGTGCATATTGTTCCCCTTGACAGAGTTCGGTTTCGATAATGTTGCGAATTTAACTATCTTAGGGCAGTCCCTTAAACTGTATGCTTAGAAAACCACATAAGATAATAATAATAAGGTTCAACCTATAAACTCTTTTTATTTCGAAGTTACATACTATAGACATATTAACAAGCTGTTTAATTTTGACTATGCCAGTCTATGAAAGTTGATTTGTTTTTGTTCAAAGTACAATTTAAGTATTTTTTATATTTTAAACGACGTCTAACTTCCTTCGTTAGGTAAGCGAAGTTCGGCTATTTCAATCACGCGCTTGAGGAAAGCGCCTCCTTTGAGTTGTCCTCCGCAGAGTCCATGGCAAAATCTCGATCGTGGACATCTCAAACAAACAGAAATAGCAAGAATTAAAAAAAAGGCAGGGAGGTACATCGCATGTACCATTTTCGTACGACAGCTTCCTACAACCATTAGTCATACAGGACTATTCCAGGGAGGGTAAAGCCATTTTCCCACTGTTTTCTTTGTGCGACCTCACCGGCTCGGCGTTATTGTTGAGCCCTACGGAATCCCTTCGTATCCTCACAATATCACAACTGTCAGGTGTACGAACACTCGGAACGCAACTGTTACCTATATTTAATATGCGTTAAATGTCTCGGAGATCACCACGCGAATTATCGCAGATGTCCTCGCACGCCGTACCCGAAGCGTGCTCGTCATCTCAGGTAGGTAATCCCGTCCAAGGCGCCTGCTACCATCGACCAGCCATGACCTCCGTCTCTGATATCCACAGACACCGCCCCTAGTCTGACACCTCCCCTAGTCTGCCAAGCACTTCCCATGCACCGGTAGCATACGCACCTGCGCCGTGCACGCCTCACTGGGCCACATGGGTCCCTCAAGCTCCCTGGGCTCGCAAGCTATCGGCCCAGCCCCAGAAGGTTAAGCTCATATATATAGACTAATATTGCCTTTTTTACTTTCGCTGGCATCGACTGGCTCACCCAGCTGCTTCTTATACGAGATACAGAAGATCATCGCATTCAACGCAATAATATACAACAATCAAAATCTCGGTTTGCTGTACGTAATTTTCTGCTTCCCTGGTATCGCGGCCACCCTACAGTGCCTCAGTATACGCTGAATAAAAATCACTTTAGTTATGGATACAATTAATCCACGTATTTATGTTTACTAGTGGTTGCCCAGTGGTGCAATATATAAACAGTATGAAAATCGTCAAACACAATTGTTAAAATTCATGTTCTATGTAAAATATAAAATAAAATGTAGAAATACTGAGAAGATAGGTAACAGTGAAGCAGGAGAATACTTTGGTCCGGCATACGGAGGAGACGGCCGGTGTGTACCCGTTTGTCTCCTAACAAGACGGGGCCCGGCGGCGGCGCTTTCGCTGCTGGGCCAACCGCTGGGGCGGCACGATGAAGTCTATAGAGATCTCGTGTCGCCCCGACTATAGCGGCAGACGTACACCGTGGGATTTTAGTTCATGCGAGTTGGACATAACCCACCCTCTCCCCTGAGAGGATGGTGAATCCATAAGGGATTTCCCCACATTAAAAAAAAAGGAGAATACTTTTTGTAGGAAAAACAATTCAAAAAGTGTATTATTTGAAGGTATTTCTACCTTTTAAAGATGTCCTCGGCCGTGTCGCACTTCACCTTCGTCTTGTCATAGAAGTGTCATACAAAAACATTATAATAAAGTGTGTGTACTTTATTCAATAACTGTGTTGCAATACAATCATTCTAATAGGTATATATTAAAACGTATTCCAGCGAAAATACCATATATATTGTAAGACGATCGAATATAACTTTAAGATATGCGTATACTAGTAAGTACATTCGCATTTACCTCACCTTTAAGTAATATTTATTATTTCGTTAGTTGTTGAGTTACATAATCTTGTAGCTATTTTACGTCATTAAAGCTTTTTTCCTTTCCCGGTAACGAACTGACCACGAAACCTTTTTCCTTTAACCTTGAGCCTTTACCTCTGTCATTTTGTAAGGCGGTGAACCGAGTGAACTGCGGCAATTACCTTGCAAAAGTTACAAAACACCTCCAATACCTCCTGCATATACATATATATATATATATATATATATATTTATTTATGTCATAGGAGGCAAACGGATATGTGGGTCACCTGATGTTAAGTGATCACCACCGTCCATAGATATTTGCAACACCAGGGGAGTCGCAAGTGCGTTGCCAGTCTGTGTTGGGGGAGGAAGGAAGGGAAGGTGGAAAGGAGAGGAGGAAGGGGGAAAGAAGAGGAGGAAGGGGGAAAGAAGAGGAGCTGGGCCTCCGGCGCTCTCACTGACCGAACGAAACCCAACAATGCAAGCACTTTTACTTCACCTCGGTTTTCTGTGGGTCGGGTGGTAGTGCCCCGGGCGAGCCGACCCATTCATGCTGAAGCCAGTAGTAATATATATGTTTTTGTCCGATTAATGTTGAAACTTAGTTATATTTTTTTGTGCGAAATCTGAATTATTTTACTTACATGTTCACTTTCAATTTTCTTATTTATTTAGAAATAGAGATGGCGTAGATATTATTGTGATTACAATGGATAATTGTTTTCAAGCATTAACATTATTTAAATGCATTACAATATAGTGGTATTTACATATTTTTTTAGTTATTGCTCGTTATATTATTAACTGCAACGTACGCAGCACCCGAACGGAATAAGGATGGGGTAATACAAATAGTAAGAATTTTCAGTGACAGCGATGGAGTTGGTTCCTATAAATACGAGTAAGTGCCAAATGCAGCTTTCACACTTTTTAAATTAATTAATTCATATTAATTATTTGTATTATTAATTGGCATTAAAAAAATGCATGAAAACTACTTGTTATTTGTTAAGCTTTGACGCCTTTTGTGAAATTTTGCATACACGATGTCAGCGGCAGAATAAGGTAAGGTATTTTTCATCCAGAAAAAATATACTGCTCCCGAGAAGCAAAGTAGAAAGCAAAAGTTTAGTAATGCAATAGTAATTACTAATGCAATAGTCTTCTCTTTTCGCAGATTCGAACAGAGTGATGGCACTAAGCGTGACGAAGAAGGCAGCGTTATCAACTTAGGTACTGATGACGAATCTATTATTGTCAAAGGTTCATATACCTGGCTTGATCCCGATGGTATTACATATAACGTACAATATGTAGCTGATGATAAAGGATTTCAGCCTGTAATCGAGCAAGGCCCAGGTGGAAGAGTGCCAGCGGAAGTCGTCACTTCACTTCTCGGTTAAAATTCTATTATTGATTTTTTATTAAAGGATTAAAAATAATGTTGTCATTAAACATACCTAACTATATACGCTTACTTTTTTTATAAACTAAACTGAAGATACTTACCGTGTTATTACAAAAAAGTTAAATATGTATAAAATACTTGGTTTAAAAAAGTTTCCTAATAAATGCCCCGCGCTTGCCCGAGGCAATTTCGCGTTATCCTTTTTCACAAGTCTAACCTAACGTAACCAAAGCGAGATAAAAGAGCAAGATGGCGAACATTCAGCGACCGCGGTGCATTTAATATGAGACCTTTTTAAAGCCAGGGTTCAATACGTATTTAACTTTTTTGTAATAACACCGTTGTAGTTTCTTCCACGATAATTTATTTTCCAATCATTGACTTTATACTATTTATTTTATATATATGATTTGCATCAAGTGATTTATTGAACAAAATTCATTCACTATTTTGCTTTGATACATTTATAATCAACCTATTCGCGCAAAATTAGAAATAGAAAACAGATAAATTAACGTATGAAATATAATTCTTATTGACCTTTTGCCAATTCTTCTTAATACTTCTTATGTATCGCTGGAACATTTGAAAATCTGACATTTATTTCTTTTAAACTAATTTACGACATATAAATAAATATTTTTAGAATATGCTACTTTCATAAATTATCATATTTTACGTGAAAACCTTATTTATATCTATAAAAATACCTTAAAAAAAGATTAGTAATTATAATTAAAAGGTTCATATTATGTATTGCATTTACTACTTAATAAATAAACACATTCAATGAATAGTACGAGCAGATATAGCTCTATAAACAAAGTGATAAGCTTTTAATCGAAAATATACCTTGTGTCAAAATGTACAAGTGTCAATCAATCCATAACGTAATTGACCATTTGAGTTATTCTCCTCGTTCTCTTTTTGGCGTATATAAAAATTATATAAAAAAATGCAAAAAACCGGAAATTTTTATTCCAAAGTTATATAACAAATCAAATATTGAAGATAGAAATTCGACTCGAGAGAATTTTTTGTACAAATTTGGTATATATCAAATAATAAAAAAGGGCCATTCATTCGTTTAAAAAAAATATATCACAGTTTGCTGGACAAAAAGTAATAAAAAGCCTTGTTTCCCATGTTATTTATAGGGAAAAACTTTAAGTTCGATGGAGAACCTCTTAGAATTGGAGTTTTGAGCTCCACAGGAACTTTGTTGGGACATAGTCTGAGATATTTTGATACTGAGAGCAAAAAAAAATATATCGTTTTTTTTGTTACACCCATA
>MU160156.1:2737-46923 GCA_015888305.1 Antheraea pernyi | reverse complement strand
TATATATATATATGTGTGTATTTAAAAAAACATTACATTACAATCGTATTTAGTGGGTACACAGTGAGCGTTAATTTTAGAGATTACCGTCGCTCACATATTGATTCACTAGTACAACTTGATACCTGTATTGTATTGTACATGTATTGACCGATGACTTTGTTGTAAAACCTAACAATATTTCCTAAAAAACTGTTACTGATTTTACTGAGTCTGGAACATACGACGACAAATTTGTCAAAGTCTAGTATCTAGAACGAGTTCTTTTAGAAAGTCCATCTTTTCAAAGTTTTTGTAGGTATACAATAAATCATTAACAATGTATTGGGAAGGTAGAGTTAAGATACCGAATTCCTGAAATTTGGTATGTATATTGTATATTCATCTAAATTGCGTTCTTTGCAGGAACTACACAAATACATAGGAAATATTCAGGTTTAGCGAGGACTGTGCTAAGTAACTTACTATAATATATATGTACAGTAAACATAAAAGTTTCAAGTATGATAACCTATTTTGAATATTTATCTTTTTAAATCATTATATTTTTAAAACAAAAGTGGTTAACCTTTATATCATATTAACATATGTCAAAAAATTGTGTATATTCTCATATCTACCATAATTTTAATATAGAATATTATTCGTTATAGCTTATTCTTCTAAAATTTTACATGTGTAGTTACTATTTCATTTAGTAAGTGAGTTTAGTATGGTAGCATCATCATCAAGCATCATTATCAGTATTTTAGACGATACATTGTATTATAGATACAATGGGAAAATCTGCAACCTCGTTTAATACCGGAGAAATCGTCGTGTCTGCAATTAAAAAGCTAATGAAAAACACAGCATGGACAACTCGCACAATAATTAAATTCATCAAAATGGAGTACACTATCGATGATCCCAAAATCAGTCGGAAAGTGTCCAGGTGAAATACAACTATTTTTGACGTGAATATGTCTTTAAATTTGCTAACATACAGGGGTAATCCAAGAAAAAATGAGTGCGTGTAACCGTCACGCGATTGAAGTTAAACTTATATATAAATTATAAATGATAATTACATATAGTAAACTGTTCGTACTTTTCTATATTTTATTTACTTTAAAACAAAGAGTTGCGAATAATATTTCCTGTGTTATTTAAGTACCCAATTAGCTTCTTTGTTCGTTCGTTAGAATTATTTGTTCAATATTTCAGTCGACAGCCCTTCTCAAAGTTTATCGATTATATATAAAACATTAGTGTAAAATCGTGACTGTGTATATAATAAGGTGTTATAATATAAAAATCATATCAAATATTATAAAATGTCAGCCTATACGTATCGAAATGCCAAATTCAAATACAAAAATCGTATAGGGTGGGAAAGAACATCTCAAAACCAATCGAATGGTACCAGTAAAACACCATATGACCGGCTCAAGCAGTACCGGCAACGTAAAGAAGTGAATGCGGCCAAGTGGATCAGACAAACCTATAATTAATAAAGTTAGAACACAGTAATTATTTGTTTATTCGATTTATTTATTGTACCCGTTAAATGGAACAGTTGCCATCATAAACAAAACATGGAAACCCGTAACACGCCACCCTCTCGGGTGAAAGAGTGGGTTATGTCTGACTCGCACAGACTAAAACCCCACGGTGTACCCTCTTCTGCCGTGATGGAGTGATACGGGCTCGCGCTGGCTTGCAACACATATCACCCCGGCAGCCGGCCCAGGATGGGCCTCCCGCACTAGAGAGAGGCAGCCTGGCACACGTAGACTGTCTCCCAGACGGCCGAACCAGTGCAATGGAGAAACGGGCCCCCCGACCCATCTCCCCTTGGTCCGGCTTAGGGACGAACGTAGGGGGCGATTCAATCGTCCCCCCCCTCACGTCCACCCAACGCCTACGCATCCCCCTTAAGGAGGTCTTGACCCCAGTTCTGGCCGCCTTCGTGCCACCCACCTTGTGGTCTGCCGATCTCCCAGCGTCGGCACACAGGGCACAGTTGCGCAACCGTGCACTCTTTTGCCTTGTGGCCGGGCTGTCCGCATCGGAAGCATAACCCTCCGCGGTCGACAGATGCCGACAGAGCGGGCGAGTGTGCACCTATTTAAATATACGGCAAGATGTCAGTCACATGGCCTAGATGTAGATTGTATGCACTTGATCAAATCCAGCGGATTAAGATCTGGACTAGACGACGGCCAGTCTTCAGCTCTGGTGAAGTCCGAAACGGTCGTTTCCAAATAAGACTACGTAGACCGAGCTTTATGACCCGGCGCCGAGTCTTGCTGGAAGAACCATTCTTGGTTATTGAACATGATGTTGTTAAAGGGCTTCACTACCTTCTCAAGAATGGTATCTTGATACACTTGTGCCAATGTTTTGATAGCTTTCTCACAAAAGTATGGCTCAGTCACTCCTTCATAACTAATGCCTCACCAAACCATCACTGAAGTAGGATAGTGCCCACGTTGCACTCTATCAACTAATTGGGAAGCTTTCTTAGAGCTTTGAGCATAAATACGGCCATTGTGTTTGTTAAAATGTTGCTCAAATATTAAAAAAATTCTCATCCGTAAACAAAATTTTTCTGTGACCTCCTTTTGCGTACCACTTCAGTAGTTGTTTCGATTTTACCACCCTATTCTTTTTTAAATTATCAGTTAAGAAATGACCAGTCTCTTATAGGCTGCAAGTCCTAAGTCATCTTTTAAAATACGCGACATGGTTCTAGGTGCTATCTTCATCTCCCGAGATAAAATATTTTGCTTTCGGACAGGATTTCTTCGAATTCTTCCCCTTACTGCTTTGATCACCTTTTTCTTACGAACATTACGTGGACGGCCAGATCTTTTTCTGTCACAAACAGAGGAGGTCGCATTGTACCTTAGCCCGGTACTCAAACATTTTACTAATACCAAGCGTATGGAGAGTTTTAAATATTGCATTTGGCTCCATACCTACTTTGTGTAATGCAGTCACAGCGGTTATGTTCTCTTTATCACCCCACTCCATTTTAATATCGCAAAATATTGTACAATGTATTGGCGCCAAAATGAGAAAATTCAATGAATAATCATATAAAAATAACAGATTCCTAATTCAAATGTAATATTTTATTTATTTTTAATTGTAACAGTATTTATGGCCAGACTAAGTACATACTATATAGTAAATTGGCGTATTATATCGGCGTAAGTATATTGACGTACCTCTCTTTCGTCCAGCGGTCGAAATTTAACCATAAGAAGGTAATACAAAATACAAAACATTTTGCTTCACGTATAATTGTATAATTATTATTATTTATATTGTATAGATTTTGTAAATAATGACGAATAGAGGCTTTTAAATATGTCTTCAGCTTCAGCGGTGCTATGAGAAAACTTCAATAGCTTGTAAACAAAAAAAAATTTGTCGAGAAACAGGAGATAAAGGCATCAAACTAATTTATCTTTACCTTTCTATATGTCTGATTATAATAAGCTTCATATCAGAATTAGAGAAAAGTAACTCGTCCCGTATCATTTCAGAGCTCTAAAACGTGGTGTCAGACTGGGACTGCTAAAGGCTGAACAAGGCCGTTACAGATTAAATGATATTTCCCGATTGGCAAGACCCTTAAGTGCTCGTGAGATTCGCCTACGTCGTATGCCCCGGCAGCGGCAACGCCCTCTACGTATATGTTGTGACCGAATACCTTGTTGCTCTCAATATGATTAGACACTGACGGAACTGTTGCGTATAATGTTTAGTAAAGAATTAAAGCTTTTTATATTTTATATACATACAATAAAAACTGTTTATTCTGAACATTTATCAGCATATAATTATTTAGCACACATATTAATGGTCGAGATGTTTACAACATTATTTATAAATTATAAAAAATCAAGATAGCCATAGATATGTGGCGTAGCTTAAGTGTAAACTCTTATTAGTAAAATTATATTAATACGTGAAGCCTAAACTTTGTATCGCTTTTTAACGGAATTGGGCGAACGGATGAACGTGAAATTTGGCATAGTTAAAGTTTGTATGGAGGAAAAGTGCAGTAAGCTATTTATTTTATATAAAATGCATTAGAAGTACATTAAATTAATTAAAATATGCATTACTGCTTCAATTTTACACATGTAAATAAAAAAGACATTTTGACATCTGTCAATAAAGGACTTCAAAAAAGGTTGTGAAGGAGGTTGCTATGCTCGACTGTATGTATTATTTTACTCTTACGTTCCAATTACCCCTTTTCATTCTACATTCAACAATGATATTAACCCTAATAAAATTCAAACTTAAAAAAATCAATGAACTATGGTCGAATGTCGACCACTAGGCGCCCACTAGTTAGTAAAATTATATGATTTTTCCACACGGCAAAGAAAAGAATTTAAGGATATATCCCACATATTTGTCCTGTATAGTCTGAGTTAAGATAAACAACAAAAACTAATATGTAATTAGGGGAATAAGACGTATATATAATATTATATATTAGCGCCACATGGATTAATCATTAACTAACTCAAACCGAATCACAAGAATGATGTAGGCGTTTTTATAAATGTTTATAATGATTCAGTCATTTTTTACATTGAATGTCTTTAGTTTCTGTAGGTATTTACTAATAAATCTCTATGAGATATTATTCAAGTATAGTTTTCACTACACTATACTTGCCATAGGGGATTTTTAAAGCGATTGGAAGCATACGAATGAGGGTCAATTTTAGTGACGTTAGTGCCGTAGATGTCTAGACTAAAAAAGTGTGGATTAGTGATAATAATGTGATAATCATCGAAAATATCTAAAGATTTCACAAAGATTTCCACAACAAATATGGCCTAAGAATAATCGTTACTAAAATCATAAATGCGAATGTAAGTTTGTTTGTTAGTTACCTTTTCATACATTGATTACTCAATCGATCAAGTATTTTGCCTTCACATTTTCAGATGTGCAGAATAGAATATAGGATATCATCGTTTATCCAAAAAAATGTATTGGTCCCAAGGGATTGATCAAATCTTTCTTTTAAGTGGGAAGTTCTTGTTTTGGACACCCACTCCCTTAAGGAAGAGGAAGGTAGTGTCAGACTCTTAATGATTCCCATAAATTAGCTTTCTAACACTGAAAGAATTTTTTAAATCAGACCCTACTGGTATTTTATTAATTTCAGATATTACCCCCTACAACCTCACAAACTCGCAAACTTTACCTTTTTATAACATCACTAGCTGACCCGTGCAACTTTGTCTGCACCAAGTAGGTTACTACCGGTTTCAATTATATTTTTAAACGCAAAAAATCTTAAAAAACCTAATCCCCGATTACAGCGACACCTGCAGTTCTTAATTGTGAATCCAAACTATTCAGGAACTCACTATACCCAGTTGGTATGTGAGAAATATTTTAAAATAAGCCTAGCATCCATTTGCAACATCACCAATCGGGTCCAATTTAGTTGTTTGTTCTATAATAATTAGTAAGTATACGTGAAATCTGCATCCAAAGTTAATCTTGTCAAATTTATTTTACTTTTCACACATCATCTTGTTGACTGAGATATTAAACTTAGATATACATGATGTCGCGTACCTTCTTTGTAAAAGTATCTAACGAATATTTTTGTCATAGAATTTATTCCATTATTTCAAACCGTTCAAGCAACGCACGTTATATTATAGAATTTTGCTAATTTTAATTACATTTATCGTGATCAATTATTGAAAATATATATGTAGCAAAAAAGTTATAGTATACTTTTCTAACAGTGAAAGAATTTTCAACATCGGATAAGTAGTACCAGAGATTACGCCGAACATCCAAACTCACTAACTTCAACTTCAACTTTTTAATATTGAAGTTTAATAGATACGAATTCTACCAGTGTCAAGTCAGTCATGGGAGAGTCATTTTATAGGTAGTATTAAATTGTTATTGTATAATTTAATTCTTCCAGATTAGAACACTGACATACATAAAGACAAACACAACACTTATAGACATCATGCCTTAAATAAATATATATTTACATAATAACTACTGTTAGTTATCGCGTTACCTTAAAGTTTAATTTTGTTAAAACTAATAAAATTATCCAGAGTTTTGGCAAAAGGAGAAAATACACACCTTTGTGCTGGCAAACGTAGTATTTTGTTAAGTAAAATATCATACAATGCAATACAAAATTGGGGCAATTGAAAAAAATATGTTCTAGAGTGCCTTCATCCAATCCACATTTACATATTGAGTTGTTCCTGATTCTGGGCTCTGCAAGATGGACTGAAGAGGAGCACACCTCTACAGATAGATCGTCAGTCTACAGATAGTAGACGCAGCAAGCCTGTAACAGTTACGAAACTTATAAAGCCATGGTTTACCCGGAATGTTATCCTGAATATATCTGGAAGCATATGATTTGCCATTAATTTGGTTGGATGCATACCAGTTTGGGTTCCATAATGCAAATAAATTAGTTTTGTTTGTAGATAATAAAACCTGAACATAGGTATAATAGTGATCAAAATATCCAGTCTGGATAGCTTCTTTAGCAAGAAGAACAACAGCTTCATTACCCTGGTGCCCGCTAATATATATACACAACGGGTTGGTATTAAACTCATTATAGTATCTTTTTTTTGTTTGTCGTGCTTCGGGATCAGCCAGGGTTTACTGTCGTGGTGGTCGCCGGTTTGACCAATAATATTATAACAAAAAACTGTTTGATGTTACGTCATCGTTTCGATAGTTAAAACTTGGTTAACTAGCTAACGTAACTAGCCCCGTCAATCCGCCTGTAGCTAATCAATATATAACTGTGTCTTTTTCACCATATTGAGTATATGCCATCTCACTTCCACATTTTATGTAACATATGATAGTGTGACGTTACAATATTACTTGACGTATGTGTGCGTTATCGTGCCGTTTGTTTTGTCAAAATATTACGTAGGTAACGTATCTACATATGTAACGAAAATGTAGTTCCATTGAGGCTCAATCGAGTTAAAACCACTAAACGTATCGGCCTAGGACTATGACCATTGGATAGGGATTGTTTCGTAGGTAATTCCAGGCTACTTATATTTTGCATTGGATTGACCTTTTGCCATTTTCAATACGCAACGAAGCGACCGGGAATCATCTACAATACGGTTTGTCTTGACACGAAAGACGAAATAGCTTAAATTCAACTATTAAGTAATTAAGATATCGAAACTAGTGTTATAAAAAGGCACTTGTATTGTGGTAATCTACACAGCTTTGGTTTTCGATATCAGTCCGTTCACGTGCCTTTAGATGCCAGCATGGTAATAACAATCATCAATGAAGTCTAAACTATAAATGTTATCGTTAGGCTGTATTATATTTAACATCACACTCCAGGTGTATTCCAACTAAGTAAATTTAAAATATACTCAAATTTATAGACCCACAATAACTATATCCATGAATAGTGACACACCGTTTTTTAGATAAAATTATTGGAATACCAAGATCCGGAACGTTTGACGCACAATATATTTTGACGTCCGCGCTAACGAGTTAATAAAAAACCAGACCGGAATTATATTTGTGCAAAACTAGTGTGTATGCGTATAACAATGGCCTTAAAGTGTTCATTTCACCCGTCACATTAGAATAGCTGCCATGCCAATGGACTTAAGTGAATAAATATATAATAGACTTTATTTTTACATTTCTCACTCTAACGTTTGTGTCATGTATGTCTATAATATATGTATAGTGAGATATGAAAATTAAAACGATCGAGAATACTTATAGATGATAAAGATTTTTCTGTTTAGTCGTAGTAACTGAACGTTCCATATCAACCTATTTCATTTACAAAATGTATTTTAATTATTTACAGACGACAATAGAATATGAAGATGAAATTTTGAGTCGATCAGGAGTTTCTCCAGAAGTATTGGCATCACTTCTTGGATAAATAACTTAACTTAATCAAACTTAGGTTTTTCAGCATTACACGGACTAACAAAAGAAATGTTTGTGAAAACTTTTTATATTATTTCATTTATTTATTAATAATAATTTATTTATCGGTGGTAAAATCGAATTTGGTATCAAATCTTTTAATCGCCTTCAGACCTGATTGATTATGTATTTCGAAATATAAAAGAATTAAAGAAATATTTTTTTATTGGGTTACAATTTTACTTGCGATAACATAAATTACTGCAAATTAAATATTTTAAATACATATATTTAAACCCAAATGGTTTGACTAAGGACCTTCACTAAATCATTGAACTCGGCTTGTGTAAGCAACTGTGGGTTTATATTATTATTCTAATGCTAGAATTGTAACATTTCACTTAATAGTATTTAATTATAGAAATGTAACGTAAAACGAACGATGTCTTTATTCAGTAAAACAAAAAAAATAATTAAAATGCTATTTAACTTATTTTATATAATATTCACTATTTATTATAGCCAATGATTATAATTTAAGAAGTTTCTTTAAAAAAAAATTAAACCTTTGTATCAATTATAGCCTGTACTCATATAATTAAAAGAATTAAAATAATAGTTTATTAGAATAGAAGACTTTATAAATATTGCGTAATCAAATGACAGCCTTTAAGCCAACAAATCAACTTTATCCACAGCTTGTGGTCTGTGACATTACATCTCGCTGTACATGACTGACTCCCTGACTGGGTCGCAACCACTATGTATATGACGAAAAGACACAGCTTTGGTTTTCGATATCAGTCCGTTCACGTGCCTTTAGATGCCAGCATGGTAATAACAATCATCAATGAAGTCTAAACTATAAATGTTATCGTTAGGCTGTATTATATTTAACATCACACTCCAGGTGTATTCCAACTAAGTAAATTTAAAATATACTCAAATTTATAGACCCACAATAACTATATTCATGAATAGTGACACACCGTTTTTTAGATAAAATTATTGGAATACCAAGATCCGGAACGTTTGACGCACAATATATTTTGACGTCCGCGCTAACGAGTTAATAAAAAACCAGACCGGAATTATATTTGTGCAAAACTAGTGTGTATGCGTATAACAATGGCCTTAAAGTGTTCATTTCACCCGTCACATTAGAATAGCTGCCATGCCAATGGACTTAAGTGAATAAATATATAATAGACTTTATTTTTACATTTCTCACTCTAACGTTTGTGTCATGTATGTCTATAATATATGTATAGTGAGATATGAAAATTAAAACGATCGAGAATACTTATAGATGATAAAGATTTTTCTGTTTAGTCGTAGTAACTGAACGTTCCATATCAACCTATTTCATTTACAAAATGTATTTTAATTATTTACAGACGACAATAGAATATGAAGATGAAATTTTGAGTCGATCAGGAGTTTCTCCAGAAGTATTGGCATCACTTCTTGGATAAATAACTTAACTTAATCAAACTTAGGTTTTTCAGCATTACACGGACTAACAAAAGAAATGTTTGTGAAAACTTTTTATATTATTTCGTTTATTTATTAATAATAATTTATTTATCGGTGGTAAAATCGAATTTGGTATCAAATCTTTTAATCGCCTTCAGACCTGATTGATTATGTATTTCGAAATATAAAAGAATTAAAGAAATATTTTTTTATTGGGTTACAATTTTACTTGCGATAACATAAATTACTGCAAATTAAATATTTTAAATACATATATTTAAACCCAAATGGTTTGACTAAGGACCTTCACTAAATCATTGAACTCGGCTTGTGTAAGCAACTGTGGGTTTATATTATTATTCTAATGCTAGAATTGTAACATTTCACTTAATAGTATTTAATTACAGAAATGTAACGTAAAACGAACGATGTCTTTATACAGTAAAACAATTAAAATGCTATTTAACTTATTTTATATAATATTCACTATTTATTATAGCCAATGATTATAATTTAAGAAGTTTCTTTAAAAAAAAATTAAACCTTTGTATCAATTATAGCCTGTACTCATATAATTAAAAGAATTAAAATAATAGTTTATTAGAATAGAAGACTTTATAAATATTGCGTAATCAAATGACAGCCTTTAAGCCAACAAATCAACTTTATCCACAGCTTGTGGTCTGTGACATTACATCTCGCTGTACATGACTGACTCCCTGACTGGGTCGCAACCACTATGTATATGACGAAAAGCCCGTCATAGTGATTTGCTTCTGCGGATCGCGTTTCGGTATCAGCTTATGCATATGCAGCTGTTCGCAGGCCGGTATGACAGCGGTGACCGACGATGGATAGTGTGTCTCTCGGTGGTCGCCATTGTTTTTGGATTGTACTGTGCTTACCATCAGGCATAGTGCAGTCACTCTGCCGTGCTACAATAAAAAAAGAACATCCTATACATCTTCTCAGGAATCTGATAATGAGCCGAAGCAATATTTATGCTTATATTAAAACGGTTTTGCATTGAATTCTTTAAACAATTTAATTATAGTATTACTGTAAGCAAAAGGAGAAATAGAGGGTTTAATATTTAACTTTATTAAATAAATGTTGTGACAATGAATGCTTATATTAAAACGGTTTTGCATTGAATTCTTTAAACAATTTAATTATAGTATTACTGTAAGCAAAAGGAGAAATAGAGGGTTTAATATTTAACTTTATTAAATAAATGTTGTGACAATGAATGAGTTGGTTGTTTTAATTTTAGTCAGATTTTAAAAATTAAGAACATTTTAATTTAGAGCTTTTTGTTACTTTCTTACTATTTTAGAGAATATTTTTGAAATCTTAATGCTGTTTGCGTTTATTACATTTTCAAGTTCATATCATCAGACGTTCATGCTAATATCATTGTAAAAATCTACCATTCACGTCATCTAACTAATGACCTATCATTAGTTTAATTGTTTGTATATATGATCTCTAAATTGTAATGTTTGTAGACACCAAACAGACCTTTTTTTTATTAACGTGGAGAAATCCATTATGGATACGCCACCCTCTTGGGGGAGAGGATGGGTTATGTCCGACTCGAACGGCCTAAAACCCCACGGTGTACCATCCGACCGTATTGTTGAGGCGGCAAGGGATCGATCTACGCTATTCCCCTTGGATAGCCGCCCCAACGGTCCGCCCTGCGGAGGTGGCCGCCGGGCTCCGTCCTAATAGGGAGACAGACTGGGTACACAACAGCTGCCTCCCCTCGTCTACCGGACCTGTGCAACACCAAACAGACCTTCAAGTGACATTTATCATGACGTCGTTATCTCACTCTGGTAATATTTGTGATATAAATCATTTTATTTAAAATTACTACTCATGTATAACATGACTTAAAACAATATATAGAAATATTTCTAGTTCTATTTTTACAAAACATATAAACATAAAATACATGCATATAAAAAAGTTTTAGTTCGTAACGATTTGCAATAACAATAAATTTAAAGTAATGTTATAAGTATTTTTCTGCTCAACATATATTTTTTAATGAGCTTTATATTTTACACTTAAGTTTATAACAGTTACTTAGTTATAATTATTTTTGTTGCGATTATTTTAGTAAGAAACGTTATAAATAATTCGTCTAGAACTTTTATTATAATCGACAGTTAAACAAAATTAAACTCTTTCTATAGTTAAAGGAGGAAAATTAACAAAAAGTTCTCTAATCGTCAAACCTTAATTGATTATATTAATCAAACTAAAACATGTCTAATCGTTGTCGCATCTTCTATTACATTAGATTAGTAAGATAAACTTTAAAGAATACAGACGCATCTCTGAGGAGTAGTAAGTACATCATGAATTCATTTCTCTTTTTTCATTCTCATCATATTCTTCGTAACGAAAGTCTTCAATATTTTTTACTTCTCAGTAATTTTCCTCTACATTAATCTCTAACTTTGTTCTGCAAAACCAGAGATAAGCAAAATTAAAAAGAGTACGCAACACGCCGCCGCCACGCCGCATGGAATGCTCATATCAACTAGCCCAAACAGAATAATAAAAGTTACGTAGGCGTTTTTATAAATGTATAATTGCTAGTTTTTGCTCACGGTTATGTAGACTTGCCCTATCCCTCGGGAGCGGTACTTTTTTTCTGAATGAATGAATGAAGAGTACCTTCTGTCCCTTTTTATATCCCTACTGGACGACATAAAGCTGTTCCATTCTGTCAATTCAGCCTAATAAACAAGTAGTTTTCTCGTCCATTTACTATCAAATAAGAGCAGATATTTTACCCCCGATCAAACCACAATGTAATTAATACATCCGAAGATTAAAGCTAGATATATTTTTTTTTAATACCAGTTTGTAACACAATTAGTCGAAGGAATAATAAACATTTTATGTACATATTTCGCATCTTTATTATTTTATTATGTGTCTGATGTGTATGATGTGTCTGAGTATAAAGTACAGATGCATAATTTTTTTTTAATCCATCTTTTTGTACTCTGTCAGTATTTATCAATAAATCCCTCCAGGATATTTTTTAATGTATAGTTTTCACTACTATATTCTTTTCGATGCACAAGACCGAGATTCGAATTTAGTGGCGTTACTAGGGAAAACCTATGTCTAGTAGTATATTAACAATAGGGTGTAAGGGGTGTCAAATAACATCATAAGACTTAAGACACCCAAGCCAACCTCACCTGCACGTGGTGCACCCTGCTGAATAACGAACGAGGCAATGGCGAAAGCGGGGTGGTAGGGTTTTACAGCCTGACTGGGTCGCAACCACCACGAATATGGCGAAAAAGCCCGTAACAGTGATTCACTTCTGCGAGCCGCGTTTCGGGATCAGCCTGTGCATATCCAGCTATTCACAGGCCGGTATGACAGCGGCGACCGGCGATGGATAGTATATCACTCGGTGGTCGCCGTTGCTTTTGGATTGTACTGTGCTTACCATCAGGCACAGTGCAGTCACTTTGCCGTGTTACAATAAAAATATAAAAAATAGTAAAACAGTTATTCGAATATAAATCTAAATATTCATTTAAAGAATTACTCAGGTTTAGGCTTAAAATAATTGCTAATTCCTTGCAATTTGCATTACAAACAAATGTGCTACTTGTGAGTTAAAACTGTTTTTAGGTCTAGTGTGACACCGTTTCGATGGTAGTAGGACATTTTAAGCCCTCCTGGGTAGCTGCCACCCTCTAATTGAAAAGTTCTGGTAGAGTCAAGTGGTAGAGTCACGCTGAAACTACTGGTTTCAGCATGAATGGGTCGGCTCGTCCGGGGCAGTACCACCCTCTCATAGAAAACCGACGTGAAGTAACAGTGCGCTTGCATTGTTGCGTTTCGTTCGGTGAGTGAGAGTGCCGGATGACCAATTCCCTCAGCCTCTCCCTCCCTCCCGCCTCCCCCAAACACAGGCTGGCAACACACTTGCGACTCCCCTGTTGCTTCTCAGGAATCTGATAATGAGCCGAAGCAATATTTATACTTATATTAAAACGGTTTTACATTGAATATCGCATTGAATTGTTTAAACAATTTAATTATACTGTAAGCAAAAGGAGAAATAGAGGGTTTAATGTTTAACTTTATTAAATAAATGTTGTGACAATGAATGAGTTGGTTGTTTTAATTTTAGTCAGATTTTAAAAATTAAGAACATTTTAATTTAGAGCTTTTTGTTACTTTCTTACTATTTTAGAGAATATTTTTGAAATCTTAATGCTGTTTGCGTTTATTACATTTTCAAGTTCATATCATCAGACGTTCATGCTAATATCATTGTAAAAATCTACCATTCACGTCATCTAACTAATGACCTATCATTAGTTTAATTGTTTGTATATATGATCTCTAAATTGTAATGTTTGTAGACACCAAACAGACCTTTTTTTTATTAACGTGGAGAAATCCATTATGGATACGCCACCCTCTTGGGGGAGAGGATGGGTTATGTCCGACTCGAACGGCCTAAAACCCCACGGTGTACCACCCGACCGTATTGTTGAGGCGGCAAGGGATCGATCTACGCTATTCCCCTTGGATAGCCGCCCCAACGGTCCGCCCTGCGGAGGTGGCCGCCGGGCTCCGTCCTAATAGGGAGACAGACTGGGTACACAACAGCTGCCTCCCCTCGTCTACCGGACCTGTGCAACACCAAACAGACCTTCAAGTGACATTTATCATGACGTCGTTATCTCACTCTGGTAATATTTTCATATTGAACATATAATAACATTCAAAAGCTATCTGATTGACATTCCTTCAGTTTTTTTTTTCAAGTACTATACCTATAAATAATTAACTCATCAATAACCATCTAATTTTGTTTTTTAGTTACGCTTACAATATCTAACAGATAAGTGTTTAAACAGTTGTACATGTTCACCAAATATAATCAAATTCCTATGAATTTAGAGGCTATCCTCTGTTCAATCGTTTTCTTCTTTTGGCATCTATAAACTACAAAATGGCGTCTGTTCTTTTCTCAAACTCGGTCCGCTGGAAAGCACTTTTATGCAATTGATTTTGTTTTTTTTTTCGGATTATCCCGGGTTTCGGCATCAATTTTATGTTTATCGATTGTCGAAATAAATATAAAAACATTCAAATATATTGAATTGACCTTTTATTGAATTTAAAATACACAGATAAACACATTACACACATGAACGACAATGAAGGAAGTCATATTTTTTTAATAACAATGTTGCCACAAAAGTAAATTAAAAAAAGGTATGTGTGCGATTCACCTACCATAGAAGTGAAACTTCAGTAAATCGACAAAAGAATGAGATGAATATATACAAGGGTAGAATAATTGCAAAGTTTATTTGTTTAAAAATGAATTTATTATTTAGCACAACAAGATATAAAAATACTCACAAACACTGTTAAATAATAACACACCACGCTGACTTCTTACTAAAAAGCTGTAATACGCAGCCGCATACAGTGTACAGTAGTATTAGCTCACGTACTTTCACATATACTAACACACGTTAAATGCTCAAATACAAGCAAGTATTAAACAGTGTGCAATATACATACACACCGACATTTGCTCTCTCGCTCTGGCTTACTAATTTTTGTATTTGTGTCTTTGTACTTGTCGTTTTTTCCGTTGCATCCGGTTTGACACACCGACATTTGCTCTGTCGGTCTGGCTGACTAATTTTCGTATTTGTGTCTCTTACCTGTCATATTCTCCGTTGCATCCGGTTTGAAATCACAACGATTCTAAAGAAGTTTCAATTCAAAAATACATATTTTTTAACGTTTACATTCATAAACACCCTCTGTATTCTATAAATGACTCGTCTTCGTATGTTTTATGCTCAGCTACATTTATTTCCATTTGTACTACATTATTGTTATTAAATTATATATATTCGTCTTTATCTTACAAATCATATTCGATTTGCTTTGCTATAAAGCAAATTCATAATCTCCAGTTTCTATTTCTTCTCAAAATTAAATATAGAATTGGTATAGCGTTATTCAACTTCGAACTTGAATGGAGTTTACATCTAATTATCATTACATAGTATAAAAACAAACACCCCTACCACATCTGTCTGTCTGTTCGCGGTAAATTCAAAAACTGCTGAATGCATTTTCATCTGGTTTTCTTCAGTATATAAAGTGATTCATGAGGAAGTTTTGGTACATAATTTGTCAAAGATTTTTTTAATAATCAGGGCGGGACAATGTCTGTCGGGTCCGCTAGTCTTTTATAATTAAAATGAAAGGGGTCCGTTGTGTGCGCATCACTCAAATTTACTAAATAAATTTCGATCAGTTTTTTTAATTAAAAATTCGTTACCTGCGTTGATTGATTTTTGGTAGGTGTAACATTTATGGGTTCGCGTCACCGATGGTCTGGACATGCTCGTGAATTACTGCGCATGCGTCAGATTAGCGACGCGTAGTACAGCGGCTTTTGCACATGCAGAATATTGTTATTTTGTACTGAATCTGTGCAGTCCATCATATATTTGATTAACTAATAAATCGTATAAAAATATATATAAGTGAGTGCTAGTTGATGTGAAAATCAAAGTAATGTTAATGATTTTTAATTTACAAATTATGAAATTACTTTAAAAAAAACATAGTTATTCCATTATTTTGTGTCTTCATTTTTATCAGCAGTCTTTATGACTGCCTTTATTATTTTTTATTGTAGCACGGCAAAGTGACTGCACTATGCCTGATGGTATAAGCACAGTACAACCCAAAAACAATGGCGACCACCGAGAGGCACACTATCCATCGCGGGTCACCGCTGTCATGCCAGCCTGCGAAAAGCTGGATTTGCACAGGCTGTTTCCGAAACTATGACGGGCTTTTTCGCCATATACATGGTGGTTGCGACCCAGTCAGGCTGTAAAGCCCAAACACCTCGCTATCGCCATTGCCTCGTTCGTTATTCAGCAGCGTGCACCACGTGCAGGTCAGGTTGGCTTGGGTGTCTCAAGTCTTATGATGTTATTCGACACCCTTTAGACCCCAATACCTGTACCAAATAATGCATCGAATTATTTAGTTTTACTTTTCAGGCACTCGAGACTTGATCTAAAAGAATACTACATACTATAGTTATTATTATAATAACATAGTTATTACACTTTTAACATACATAAAATATATTGTTAACATAATAATACAGCGCAATCGAAGTTGCGGTTATCAGCTGGTTATTTAAATAGTATATTTAAATATTAAACTTTTCAGTTCACTTGGAAGTCCAAACGTTAACGATTCTTTAACTAGTGGAACGCATAACAATGGATTCAGTATTATATCCAGATCTGAAGATGAATCCAACATTGCCGGAAATGTTTTAAATGTAAAACCAAAACAGAAGGACAATGTAATTGCCACTGAAAATAGTGTTCAAAATGAAACCATTGTCACCAATACAGACACTTCAGTTCTCCGTTTTAATGATAATAATAGCATAACTGATGTAAATACAGAGGCTGATTTTTCAACAATATCTAACACTGACCTTACTACGGTTTACACTACTACTGAAGACTATGAAAGTGTAAGTATTTTTTCTTATATATTTTATTTTTGTTATATAGATGTTTTGCAACACATATACAGTTTTTATATTCGCAGTTTTTCTTAAATTAAATTTAATCTTAAAAATTCTTTAAAAAACTAGGACAAATGTTTCCTTGTTGAAGTCATTATATTAAAAAAAAACAATTGCAAAATATTATAAACGCAAGAGTGCATAAAAAAGAATCTTCGTAGGTAACTTAACCTTGTTTTATGTCATAGGAGGCAAACAAACAGGTGGGTCACCTGATGTTAAGTGATCACTACCGTCCATAGACACTAACAAGACCAGGGGAGTCGCAAGTGCGTTTGCTAGCCTTTGTGGAGAACGGGAGGGGAAGTGACGCAACAATGCAAGCACTGTTCACGTTCACGTCGGTGTTTCTATGAGACTTAATTACGCCTGATGTATCCCGTGTGTTTCATTGTATGTAAGAAAAAGAAGGAAAGAAAAGTCTTTGTTGTTGGAAAACATAACAGACGACAAGATAAATAAAGGAAACATTTACATAGCTTATTAGTATATTCAATAACGACACCCCCTTTCAGCTCCGTGCTGTAATACAACTGGGTGGTACTACTGATTTTCAATGGGAACCAAACTAACGTACTGTTATACCCGAACCTTGTACCCTAATATGCTGACCTTTCTCTAACACCACAGAACTATATCCCTTCCTAACTAGCACCTTTCCCAGTACCTAACGTCAGCACTTTCCGAGTCCTCTCACGGTCCTCGATACCACCCGGCAGTTCATTCCCAGACTCGGTCCATAACACTCATAATCCTCATAATTACTATTCAGTGTTAAATAATAAGTATTAATAATTAAGTGAACAAATCTTTGTCAAATAATAAATATATTATGTCAAGTGAATAAATCTTTTTTTTAAAAAGGGATTTTTAGAATCCCGTATAACATTTTGGTGGCAGCGGTGGGATACCGGGTTCTCGTATATGTATATATATATATATATATCCCGGTAACGCCTCGAAATTCGTAATGGACCTAAAATAATAATTCCAATATAAATAATATCATAAAGTGCACAATAAAATAATAAAAGTACCTAAAAGTATAAGTGTGCTAAAAAGTGTCAAAAAGTGTCAAAAGGTGTCAAAGTGTATTCAGGGTCATCTTATAAGATACCTCAAGTTGCCGTTGTTTCATAGAGCCTTACAGGGGCTCTGCACTAATAGTGGTGCACTCACCGGTGACTACAGTGGCCACAGCGGCTACTGTTACCACATCCTGATCCTGCATCAATCAAGGACATCCAAGGCATAGTCCAGCACACAACCGTGTGCATAACAAAACATGAAGATTATCCTGTAAGTGACTATTTTAATTTACTTCCAATGTGCCCATAGTGACTTCAAGATCTAGTGAAAATCAGTGTTTATTTTAATATGTTCCTACTTTTTTAAGATAATTAATTAAGTTAATTATTATACATAACATTCGTAAACATCGTATTCATCCTAAGACCACACGGTCGCGCAACCGTGTATTGAATTCCAACGACTCTTATCTCTATACTGGGAATTACGTTGAGCTCCCGGTTAGCAGTAAACATATAACGTTACGCCGTGTCTACTTAGTAGGTAGGCAGGGTAATAACTGCATTCTTTGTACTTGTCTGTTATTTTTCATTTCTATTTTATCATAAGTCTTAAATATTAATATTCAATATTCATAATGGCAACAAAGAAAAAGGAAGGCACTACTGAATCCGAAAATGTATCCGTAACGTTACCGTTAACCTTTCTACTTAAATTTATTAAACCCTACGATGGATCACGGGAACGGTTAAACGCTTTTATAAATAACTGCAACAATGCATATTCGTTGGCAGATGCTAATCAACAAGAATATATTTTTAAATACACACTGTGTCAGCTAGAAGGTAAAGCGGAAGCAGCATGTTCCATTAAAGAATTTGAAAATTGGAGTAGTCTAAAAGAATTCCTTAAAAACCAATTCGGTGAAAGGAAACATTACGCTCACCTCCTAACTGATTTACAGGATTGTAAACAAAGTAACAATGAGACAGTAATCCAATATGCATTACGTGTAGAAACATGTTTATCTCAATTATTAACCGAAGTACAAATTTCCAATACCAAGAAACAGGAATTGGCTGGCCGTCTGGCAGCCATGGAGGATTTAGCATTACACATATTTACTATAGGTTTACATCCGAGATTATCCATTATATTAAGGAGTAGAACTCCTACAAATTTAAATGATGCTATAAACTTAGCCGTTTCTGAGGAGAAAATCCAGCAAATTATTTACAAAACTACACCAATAAAATCAAAACAGACTGAATCGATTTATAAACAACAAAATAATGATAATTTCCGTAACTCAAGGCCATGGACGTTGGGTAATAAACGTCCTTCCATAACTTTTTGTCGATATTGTAAAAAGACCGGACATATGTTAGAAAACTGTCGCTTACGCGAACAAAATAATAAGAAATATGGGAACGGGCCACAACCCCAAACTCATGGTCAAACCGCATTTGAACACAAACCAAGATTCCCTTATAACAACAATCCACGCGTAAATCATATCGGAACATCAAACGATCCGGAACCACAAGAAAATAATGTAATCCAAGACGATGTCGAATATCAAAACGACGATTATTTAAACGAATAGGCGTCCCGTCTAAGTGTCGTGCGGGACGTTTACCACGTAAAACCGACACACTCAAATCCAAATATCCTGATGGTAAACACGATCATATGAAACATATTCCTAAAATTTTTAAAGAGAGAACCGTCGAATTAAATAATGTTTCAAAACCTACTAAACCAATCTCGATTCATAATTCTAAGTCCGAATTCAAAATCCGGGAAATTAAGAACGGTAAGTTAAAAACTAGTGATCCGATTGCAAACTCCGAATCTTCTACGGTTCACGAAATTAATATAAAGAACCGATTCTTACCCTGCGTAACCATCAAAACCTCGGTGTCTAGTAGACCCTTGTCGCTCCTCGTTGACACTGGAGCCGGCATATCTTTATTGAAAAAATCTTCCGTGGAAAAAATGCCACACTTATCAGAAAACAAGGTATTAGTCAAGGGGATAACCCCTCAGCAACCCATCAAAAGTATGGGCGATTTCCGGCTAGCCTTATTTCTCGAAAAAGATGAGCCTCTTGGCCATCGATTCCATATCCTTGACGGGATAAACATACCATATGATGGTATCATAGGCAATGACCTATTCGAACAGTATAAATGTAGGATCGACTACAGTACTAAATCCATTGATATAAATGGCTATGTTCTCCAATTACAGTTTAAAGAACCACAATATGTTATTCCTCCTCGATCGGAAGTAATAATAGAATGCTCAGTGACAAATCCAGAATTAAAAGAAGGCATTGTTGTTGATCAACATATCGCTGATTCACTCCTCGTCGCGAATTGTATCGTATCTGTAAAAAATAATAACCGTATAAATACTACTGTCCTTAATGTATCAGATGATCCTATTCCTATATCATCAAATTTACAGTTTACTCTTAATCCTATTAATTATAATGAATTTCGACAATTAAATAATACTCACCCATCTTGTAATGATAGGACCAAAGAAGTGCTTGACCAATTAAGAATGTCCCATTTAAACTCCGAAGAGTCCAACGCATTGTTCGAAATTTGTTCTGAGTTCTCAGACATATTCCATTTACCTAGCGATAAGTTGACAGCTACCGATGCTGTAAAACATGAAATAAATACTTCCTCTTCGCAACCTATTAATGTCAAATCATATAGATTCCCTGAAGTTCATAAACAAGAAGTTAATAATCAGATCAATAAAATGCTCGATCAACAAATAATTAAGCCCTCTAATTCCCCATGGTCATCCCCAATTTGGGTGGTTCCCAAAAAGGCGGACGCATCCGGAGAAAAGAAATGGCGGATAGTTATAGACTACCGCAAATTAAATGATATAACTATTGGAGAAACATACCCGATGCCTCAAATCAATGAGATACTAGACCAGCTAGGTCAGAGTAAATATTTTTCAACGCTGGATCTTGCATCGGGCTTCCATCAAATAAAAGTTTCGTCGACAGATGCAGCCAAAACCGCGTTCAGTGTTCCTCAAGGACACTTCGAATTCAATAGAATGCCCTTTGGGCTTAAGAATGCCCCGTCAACCTTTCAAAGGTTGATGAATACGGCTCTCTCAGGCTTACAAGGCGTACATTGTTTCGTCTATCTTGATGATATAGTTGTATATTCAGCAGATTTACCAGCACATATTGAAAAACTAACAAAAGTCTTTGTAAAACTCCGTAATTTCAACCTTAAACTCCAACCGGACAAGTGCGAGTTTTTACGTAAGGAGGTAGCATATCTCGGACACATCATAAGTGACCAAGGTGTGAAACCTAACCCAGAAAAGATAAGAGCAGTAAACGAATTCCCTGTACCAAAGTGTCCTAAAGAAGTAAAATCCTTCCTAGGTCTAGCGTCCTATTATAGAAGATTCATATCAAATTTCTCTAAAAGCGTAAAACCTTTAACATCTCTCTTAAAGAAAGATATTCCTTTTGTTTGGACTAATTCACAACAGTTAGCGTTTGAACAATTGAAAGAAAAACTAATTACCGCGCCAATTTTAGCGTATCCTGATTTTAGTAAACCGTTTGTGCTAACTTGTGATGCCTCAAACTTCGCCATATCAGCTATACTTTCTCAGGGTGAAATCGGCAAAGATAGGCCCATCGCTTATGCATCGCGAACATTAAACAAGGCTGAGTGTAATTATAGCGTCACTGAAAAAGAGTGTCTTGCCATAATTTTCGGCGCTAAAACATTCCGACCTTATCTATTCGGTCATCGTTTTACCATAGTGACTGATCATAAGCCGCTGAACTGGCTTTTCAACTGTAAAGACCCAGGTTCCAGGCTCGTTAGATGGCGCCTGAAACTAGAAGAGTATGATTACAGTATCCAATATAAGAAAGGTAAATTGAATTGTAACGCAGACGCACTGTCCCGAATTCCAATTAACAATACTGTTAACATAAATCCTGTCAACGAAGACACGGACACTGCTCCTGAAAACCAACAAGATGAATTACCTATAGTAGAAAACCCAAGTATAGACCCATTAGAATGTTTAAACGATGATGATTCCTATAAAAAATGTCTAAAAACTCTTAGTAATAAAGAATTTAAATCAAATGTAAATATTCACGAACATAGTAGTAGTATTTTAAATTGTAAAAATAAGATTGTTGTAATCCCAACATCCATCGACATGGATGAGTCAAATCACTTTATCGATGATATTTTAGGTAATGTAATCAATCGTAGTGATATAATTAATCAGGAAAGAACTCTACATTCTTACTTGAAATTCAACCATGGTAACAAAACTTATTACTTCCTATTCACAAAAGTCCATCACTTTGATAAGGCTGATTACGAAGACATTTATAAAAGTCTCAAATGTCTAAGAAACGACCTTATAATAAACTACCCGGAAGAAATTGATATTGCCATAACCGATTTTAAAAACCCATTTGATCACTATCAACCTATTAAAATTTGCAGCATACTCTTATATCTTTTTAACAACACAAAAATTTCTATTAATATTTATAAAAACAGTTTGATCTATCCCACACCGTCGGAAGTCATAAAAATATTAAAAGAAAACCATGACCTACCTATTGCTGGCCATTTAGGTTCAGTTCGAATGTTAAAACGTATTCAGGAAAGATTCTACTGGAAAAATATGAGAACCGATGTTGAACAATATGTTAAGAAATGCGGATTATGTCAAACGAATAAAGCTCTAAGGAAAACCAACCGAGCTCCTATGCAAATCACAAGCACTTCCACACAACCTTTTGAACGCATTTCCCTAGATATTGTTGGACCATTACCAGAATCTGGCAACACTAAACTCAAATACATACTCACTCTACAAGACGATCTAACTAAATTCTCAGCTGCTTATCCCATATCCAGCGCAACTGCCGAGGAAAGTTGTGAATGTCTTGTCCACTTTATTTCGCTCTTCGGAATCCCAAAGTTTATTTTAACTGACCAAGGCACTAATTTTACAGCCGACTTGTTCAAACAAACCTGCAGTTTCTTCAAAATAAAACAATTGTGGTCAACTCCTTATCACCCCCAGACTCAGGGTGCTTTGGAAAGGAGCCACTCAACTCTAAAAGAGTATTTAAAATCCTTTGTCGATGAAAATCAAACTAATTGGCCCCGTTATGTGTATACAGCAATGTATTCATATAACACGAGTACCCATACTACAACCAATTTCACTCCCTATGAGTTAGTATATGGTCATAAACCATTCATTCCTAACTCGGTGTATGAAAACGCCCCTGACGTCACGTATCACGATTATATTCGTATTCTACAACACAGATTAAATTATTCACGACAGAAGGCTATTGAGAACATTTTAAAAAGTAAAGGTATCTCGAAACAATATTATGACCAAAAAACCAAAAACAAAAAATACAAAGTAGGTGACTTTGTATTTATTAAAAACCATTTAAGGTTAAGAAAAGCCTTATCCCCGGTTTGGAAAGGACCATACCGTGTCGTGAAAATTCACGGTAACAACACACTCTCCGTCGTAATTAACAGGCGACACTTTCGTCATCACTATGATGAAATCAAATTAGCAGTAACCACGTAGTATTTAAGTCAAATTAATATTAATATTTTTATTTTGTAACCATGACTTCAGAAGCCTTGTATTTAGTCTTTTCGGAAATACTATAAGAAAGTTAAAGACTATAATTCTATATCGCACTTATTACCCTTACTATCAAAAAGATCCGCATGGATATCCGGCGTCGGTACCATTTTTAAACATGTCATTGGCACTTTGGATGAAAACGATGGACTTAGATATGATAACGCTATTCAAACTCTAAATAGTAATAATAAGAAATTAGTTAACTTACTTAAACAAAACACTTTAATTGCCAGTATCGCGTTAAAGAATTTCAACGAAACCATATCTACTATAAATTTAAATGAAGCACGTTTGAATAACGCTGTCGAAAATCTGAGTACTAATTTGAAAAATATGAGTATAGCATCTAATAAACTGATTATTGTGTCAAATCTCAATCAATTGTGTAACAGTTTGTCTTCCGCATTGTTAACTCTGTCATTTAAAATAGAAGATTTGCAAAATGCAATTATGTTCACTAAAAGCCATGTTCTTCACCCATCTGTACTTACACCTAAGGAATTGTATTATGAATTAGTAAATAATATTAGATATTTACCCAGATCACTGGAACTTCCTGTAAACTTAGATTTAGAAAATATTCATGTAATTATAGATATAAGTGAAATGAGTACTCACTATGCAAACAAACAAATAATATTTGCTTGCAAAATCCCACTGGTAACGCATAAAATGTATGATGTATATAAAACCATTCCTATACCAGTACCACACAATATTAACAAACCAGACTCATATTCGCTGATTGTACCTACTTCCAACTATGTAAGTATTAGTAAAGATAAGTTTTATTATTGTAATATGGATAGCTTAGAAATATGTAAAGTGATTCCAAATAGTATCTATATATGTAAAACTCAAACAGAATATCCTGTGAATACTAACCCAAGTTGTGAAACTGAATTAATGTTAAAAGTGGTAGACTCTTTACCGGATCAATGCACCCCTAAATTTATTAACGGTGACATCGACATATGGCACAGGCTTAATAACAACCAGTTTCTGTATGTCCAATCAAAAGTATCCAAGTTGATAGTCGATTGTAATTCTAATACAACCGAATTAAAAATATCAGGTACAGGTTTATTAAACCTACCTCTTAAATGTACGGCCACATGCCGAAATACAGAATTATTTGGGAAAATAAATACTAAGATTAATGTAACCCCTGTAAGATCCGATTTTAATATTATTACTGATACTTGTTGTAATATTCAGAGACTTAATTTAAATAACATACCACATGTGAAAATTGTTGAAACCAATTTGGATAATTTAAAAGATTTAGATGTTGTTAACAATCAAATTTTATCATCAATAGATAACTTATTAGAAGATCCAAATTTTGTTTTAGAATATAACTCAACTTATCCAATTTTAACCTACTGTATAATTTTATCGATTATAATCATAATTTTAAGTTTACTGTATAAGAAATTTTGTAAAACTGTAATTTCCTTCCATACCTCCCAAGACACAGTTCCTGATCCTGATGTTGAGGAGAGAATAGAAATGTCTGTTCCTCGTTTAAGATCATCCTCTTAAAACTTTGCGTCTTACTGCGAAAGTTTTATTTTACGCGGGGGGCTGTTATACCCGAACCTTGTACCCTAATATGCTGACCTTTCTCTAACACCACAGAACTATATCCCTTCCTAACTAGCACCTTTCCCAGTACCTAACGTCAGCACTTTCCGAGTCCTCTCACGGTCCTCGATACCACCCGGCAGTTCATTCCCAGACTCGGTCCATAACACTCATAATCCTCATAATTACTATTCAGTGTTAAATAATAAGTATTAATAATTAAGTGAACAAATCTTTGTCAAATAATAAATATATTATGTCAAGTGAATAAATCTTTTTTTTAAAAAGTGATTTTTAGAATCCCGTATAACAGTACGGACGTGTAGTAGGTGTCTTGACTAATATATTACAGGACTTATAATATGTAAACAATGTCATTGTATTCAATCCTCCTTTTATGTTCAGTTCATTATTTTTGTTATTTACTTTTATTTTATTTCAAATACGATTTACGTCGACACAAGGAGCTATAATATAGTAAATAGCTTAAATTTATCTATAAATGGGATATTATTACCAGTGTAATAGTACGGCATTTGTATCGCAGTAATCTTCACCATTTTAATTATCAGTATCAGTCCGTACATATCTCGAAAGCCTTTCATCGTTGTCCCTAGCAGCCATTATGGTAATAATAAATGTCGATGTACTCTGAATTCAAAATGTTATCGTTGGGCTGTATTATATTTAACAACTGATATAATGCTGTCTTTCGACTAAACGGATTTAAAATGTACTCTAATTAACAATACAATTAAATCTATCATATTTTTTTTGTCAAATTTTGGTTGCCAATTTAGTAGATGCACAAAATATTTTATCGTCCGCGCTAATGAGTCGATAAAAAATATGAGCGGGCTGGTCTGTACCTATCAATGACCTTAACGAGGTAATTTAATCCGTTGCATTAGAATAGCTGTCATGCCAATGGGCATTGAGTATAGTAACGTGAACAGGGATAATATATATTAAAGTATACAAATTAAGACAACCGATAATTTATTGTAAGCATACATATTCGTTCTGTTATACCCGAACCTTGTACCCTAATATGCTGACCTTTCTCTAACACCACAGAACTATATCCCTTCCTAACTAGCACCTTTCCCAGTACCTAACGTCAGCACTTTCCGAGTCCTCTCACGGTCCTCGATACCACCCGGCAGTTCATTCCCAGACTCGGTCCATAACACTCATAATCCTCATAATTACTATTCAGTGTTAAATAATAAGTATTAATAATTAAGTGAACAAATCTTTGTCAAATAATAAATATATTATGTCAAGTGAATAAATCTTTTTTTTAAAAAGGGATTTTTAGAATCCCGTATAACAGTACGGACGTGTAGTAGGTGTCTTGACTAATATATTACAGGACTTATAATATGTAAACAATGTCATTGTATTCAATCCTCCTTTTATGTTCAGTTCATTATTTTTGTTATTTACTTTTATTTTATTTCAAATACGATTTACGTCGACACAAGGAGCTATAATATAGTAAATAGCTTAAATTTATCTATAAATGGGATATTATTACCAGTGTAATAGTACGGCATTTGTATCGCAGTAATCTTCACCATTTTGGTTATCAGTATCAGTCCGTACATATCTCGACAGCCTTTCATCGTTGTCCCTAGCAGTCATTATGGTAATAATAAATGTCAATGTACTCTGAATTCAAAATGTTATCGTTGGGCTGTATTATATTTAACAACTGATATAATGCTGTCTTTCGACTAAACGGATTTAAAATGTACTCTAATTAACAATGCAATTAAATCTATCATATTTTTTTGTCAAATTTTGGCTCCCAATTTAGTAGATGCAGAAAATATTTTATCGTCCGCGCTAATGAGTCGATAAAAAATATGAGCGGGCTGGTCTGTACCTATCAATGACCTTAACGAGGTAATTTAATCCGTTGCATTAGAATAGCTGTCATGCCAATGGGCATTGAGTATAGTTACGTGAACAGGGATAATATATATTAAAGTATACAAATTAAGACAACCGATAATTTATTGTAAGCATACATACATACATAATAAGATATTTTTTATTAAGTGAACTTTTCATATAAACTTATTTCATTTAAAAAATATATTTTACTTATTTACAGACTACAATAGACTATAATTATTTTTATGACGCGGTGCTTCGATCGGAAGTTTCACCAGCAGTATTGGCATCACTTCTTGGATAAATAACACTTATGTTTCAAACAGTTTTATCGTCTAAAATAATTATTGTTTTATTAAAAAAATATACGTGTACAACATTTAATGTTTGATTTTCTACTAATAACCGTGGAAATAATTTTAATACTGTGTTATAAACTTTCATTTAATAACCATTAGATCTATATATATATAACGTGAAACGATGACTTTACTCAATAAAAGAAAAGATTTTTTTAAATTCCCATTTACCTAAAATTATATTATTTTGAATATTTATTATAGTCAGTAATTATGATGTGAGTATTATGAAGTCTCTTTAAAAAATTGTAATTTGTGTACCAATTATAGGTAATGACAGTAACAAAGTTTATAAAAGTAAGAGAATTTATCAACTTGACTTAATCGACATATCAAAACCTTTATCCTCAGCATATATATATACCGCATTATATACCGCTAAACATGCTATGTATCCTCCTACACATATGATAATGAGTCAAAAAAATAATTATCCTATTATAAAACTTACTTACATTGTATATACAATATATTTTTTTATATCATAAGAGGCAAACGAGCAGGCCGGTCGCCTGATGTTAAGTGATCACCGCCGTTCATAGACAGTAGCAACACAGACTGGCAACGCACTTGCGACTCCCCTAGTGTTGGACGATGGTGATAACTTATATCAGGAGACCCACCAGTTCGTTTGCCTCCTATGATATAAAAAAAAAGTGGAACGCATCGTGTCGCCAACCACATCCCTAGAATCTGAATAACGTATCACGAGAGCTGGTCATTTACTGCAGAACTAGATGTAACAATAATGATTGTGCAATTGAATTTTTTAAAGACTATAATTGAAACTACATGTCAATAGACTTTAATTGACTCTTTGTAGAAGTGCTAATAAATATTGTTAAATACAATGAAAAATAGATACGTCACTAGCAAATTTAAACATTAAGTGGAAACTATAAAAAACATTATACGTTGTACGTGTTTTTTATGCAGTATATTAGCGAATACTTTGTTTAATTCAGGCTAAACCTGTTCTAGTGTTTTATTTTAAACTAGTTGGACCGTGCAACTTCGTCTGCACCAAATCAGTTATTACCGGTTTCAATTGTATTTTTACACGCAAATAATCTTAAAAAAGCTCAATCCTGATTCAGCGACATCTAGCTCTTCCAATTGTGAATCCAAACTATCCAGGGATTCACTAAAACATATCTCCAGATGGTATGTGAGAAATCATTTAAAATAAGCCTAGAACCCGTGCGCAGCATTACGTAAAGGGTCCAATTAAGATAAAAACTAACCTACATATATTGCCGATCAATGTCTTCCCAGTACCTTGTAACTTCTTCACTTAACTGTATACTGTAAAAACTAAACTTTATCTACATTAAATTTCCATTTTGATTTAGTTGTTTGTTTTATAAGAATTTGTAAATACACCTGAAAACTGCATACAAACTTAATTTTGACATATAAACCACCTTTTTGACTGAGATACTGAACTTGGGACAACATACCTTTCTAACCGTGAAAGAATTTAAACTTCGTTATGTAGTTTAATTTTGACAGAGATAAGGAAAGGGGAAATTCAATCTAAAAGGTTTTGGTTTAGAGAATAGCAAGATTAATTAAAATATGAAATAGATTAAAAAAGAACCATATCCTGTTAAATGGAAAGCATGATTGAAAATAAGTGTTTACTTTTGTCGCAAGTCTTAAGTATCGAAGGTAACCGGCATTTGATCTCGCTCGTTGGGACATTCGAGCAAGATCTTCTTGCTTCGGTTTTGTAAAGTATTCTCTCTATCGCACACCGCAACTACTGTGATAGAAAAAGATAACACTATACGAAACTGAACGAGCCAAATATTTTGGTCTACTCTCCACGTGCTAAATCAAAAGTTAGGTACTGTAAAAATACTTAAACGATTTATCTAAAGTCATCAGTTTTAGTGAAAGTAGAAATAGAACATTTAGTGATTAGTTTCATTGATATTTGTGACGCTCAATTTCATTTATACTCAGATTTTATCAATGTTAAAATTTAATTTTAATGACTTTTTTTATTTCTAGCTTTTGATTTAATGTTACCTTAGTTTCGAGCTCAAGTAGATCATGCAGCGTGTGTTCATGATAATATTGTTGTAAAAATCTGCCTTTGACGTCCCGTAGTGACTAGTTTCATTTTGTGTACATATGTATCTAAATTTTCCGGTAAATTATAGATTGTTTGTGTACATTTTGTTTTTTTTTTCTGTTTTACTTTGTTGTTAATCACTGGGGTGACATGGTCAATTTGTGACCAAACCCCAATTATAAATAAAGATTATAAATAAATAATAATCTAAATTTTAACATTGTAAATATCAAATAAACCATCAAGTAACGTTTCTCATGTCGTGATAATCTTATTATAATATTATTTGCATTGATATATAAAAACTCAAGATGCACAGTCAACGTCTCAAACCCGTCCGCTTAAAAAAAGTGCACAATTCAGAATTCTGAGCTCATATAGACTCGCGTCTTTGGACTTTTTGTACAGTGCTTTGTAAAAACAACTTTAGATATCTCGCGTAACGTTTAATTTGCAAAAACAAAAGTTTATAGTGTATCGGTGAGTTTTTGGGGACAGTTTTGAGCATTACTTTTATTCGAGACTGTGCATCTTGGGTTTTTATGCATTAATGATTATTTGCAATAATAAGAAAGTCTTATATTTTTCTGCACGCTATATATTTTTTCCTTAGCCTTATTGTTTATAATTAAGTTTGTAAAAGTCGATTATAATTACTTTTAACATATACCAAAAGAAATTTAAATCTCGACTATAATAATGTATTCTATAATTTCATTTTATTTCTAGTTAAACAGGAAAATTAACAAAATCTTCTGAAATCCTCAAATATAAATTGGTTATATTAATCAGGCTAAAAAGGCGTTTAATCGGTTTCGCATCTTCGTTGACATATCTCTGTATTAAGATAAACTTTAAAGAAGTTAGAAACGTCTTTGAGGTTGTACATCATGAATTCGTTTATCCTTTTTCCATTGTCATCGTATTCTCCATACCGGAGGCTGTCAATTTCGTTTGTTTTACTCCGCAGTAATTCTCCTTTATTAATTATTAACACTGATCTCAAGCTTTTCTTTTGTATTCGATCGAGCATGCTTTGTAATCCTGTGACATCTTTGTTTCTGTAAAAGAGTAATGTATTTATTAAAAACTAGCTGACCTGTGAAACTTCGTCTGCACCAAATCCGTTATTAGCGGTTATATTTTTAAACGCAAAAAATCTTAAAAAACCTATACCCCGATTGCAGCGACATCTACCGCTTCCATGTATGAATTAAACTATACAGAGACTCACGCAAACATATACCCAGTTGATATGAGAAAAATCTTTTAAAATAAGCCTAGAACCCATGCAGAGTATCACCTACCGAGTCCAATTAAGATAAAAACTAACCTACATATAGTACCGATAAATGTCTTCCCATTATCCCTTGGGTTGCTCCCGTGGCGACCCAACTTCGGGCCCGTTCATTATTCGCGTAGAGCTTACTTCAAGACTCAAGAATATTCAGAAAACTAATTTTATCTAATATCGAAATAACACACGTACAGACAGAATTCTAATTGACATCTTCTAATATGCAATGTAACTATTACGTAGATTTATGTTTTAGGAAAAAATCTTGTCACCTTTGTTTAGCAAACATTTTTTATACAATAAAAAAAATGTAACAACGTATAAGTATCAGTTTCGTTTACATATATTTTTCAACTTTGTCGACATGATATTATTGAAGTGAACTTTGTTTATAATCGTTATAGTTTGAAAATCATAGAAAAAAAAGTGCCTCATGACAAAGATACAAATACATATATCAATATGATTTAGCCTACTTATTCCATTTTATGCTTCTAATTCTGTAACTGATTGATAATTACGCGTAGAAACGTCATGTAGCCGTAGCTCAGTTATGGCGTATATACTTTACATTATATGGTGTCGGTTCGGAACCAAACGATTATTTGTTTTTCTTTTTTTTTTTAAAGTAGCATGGGGAGATGAAATATTCATCAAGTTTTAGCTAATCTGTCTACTATATATAGCACAAAGAACATTTACCAAATCCGTCAAGAATTTTATTAACTACAAATTATTGACTTTCGTCCGTTATTCTGGACAACCCCTTGCGTTTTATGAAACAAAAAGTATCCTAGATGTAACCTTGTAATATTAATTATCACTTTGCCAAGTTTCGTCAAAATTGGTTCAATACTTTCAGAATTATACGTGTTCACAGACAAAAATTGTAAAAGGATTCTTTTTGGCTTCTACATCGATAACAAAGTCGACCCCGGTTATAATTTTTGAAAAAAATATATAATGTACAGATTTGGCCTTGTTACAGTTTTATTTTAGTATATACAGATAATATATAGTATTCTTATATTGCATGCTCATTGATTACAGAGATTAAAGCATTGGTAAGGTATCAGTATTTACGAAGAATATAAACGAAGCTAAATTGTCCCAAAAAATAAGATGAAAAAGTAAAAGTAAGTAAGTAAGATTAGCCAGAATTGAGAACACTTGAAGAAATAGATAAAGTATCTGATAAGAGAAGGATTTTGTTCTTTCAATAATATGACAGCAATGATCAAACATAACCATAAATATATGATAGTACATATGCAAAAAAAGCACTACTAAATAATAGTAATGTAACTAATATATAGTATACGAAATGCCGCATTTTTTCATTAAGAAAAAAATAAATTGTGTACTTAACAAGTTCTTGTCTATTATATAATTTAAATTGTTCTTAATATACTGTAAACTCTTTATTACGAATTTTAAAGTACCGACCTTTTTTTTCCTTATGCGGTGGGAAGAGAAGAAATAAATGGTTTTGTGATAAACCAATCACATTGTACTAATTTCTACGTTATAGAATGTTTTTCGTTATATCGAACAATGTTAAATTTACACTGTGTTACTAATTTCGCTTTTAAAATTAACTATTTTAAGGATAGATTTTAAAGATTTATCTATTCTATTCATAAGTCTAATCTAGTCTAAAATTGCATGCTGCTATGGTATTCGTCATTTTGATTTAATTTCATCGACTATGACAACCGCTACCTAATTTTTATGTACTAGCTGACATCCGTGACTTCGTCTGCGTTGTTTATTACCTTAACAATATAACTCGTGTTCAGAGAAAAACATAAAAAATTTGAAAGCAAAAATGTATTTGGTTTAAAATGTTTTGCGTTTACTTCCCCTCTTTCTCGCATGCACACGAAGATGCTTGGGTCACTCCTTAATGGTAAAAAAATACAATATGATGTACGTCAAAGTGTTTATTAAGAAGCAGTGTCTTAAAATTTCAATAATTCTATATTAAATAAAGATTTTGTGATATATTTTTTGATAAAGATCATGTATCTACGAAAGAAAACTAAAAGATTGAAATCTATCCAAAAGGATTTTATGAAGCACTCACAATGGCAGACATAATTTTATTTGTATAGATTAAAATTATATTTTAGTGTATGTTTACCATGTTATTACCAGCATTTACCATGCTTCCATAAACGATGCTTTAGCTTTTACAATCTTAAGTCTTTCCATAATTGCGAATAATGATGTTCCATTGTTATTTTTCAAATTACTTTCTTAGAAAGGATATAATATACCCGTTTGATACATATGTAGATGCAACACCCCTCCGCACTTAATAATAAGTCTGGTATACCGGTTACAACAGCTCTTCGATTACAACGATACGCTATTATATTGTCGGCCTATAATTATATAGTGCAATACGTTTCGAGCGAGAATAACGTAGTGGCAGATTACTTTTCGCGCGCGCCGGTAGAATACACTGATAAGTCGGAAGATACCGAGGACAGCGTAGATAAATACTATCAGTTAAAATTTCTTAATGAAGTAACGCCGGCAATATCCTTTCGGGAGATAGCAAAAATGACAGAGCAGGACGCAACACTCACTACTATCACTAGGTACATGCAACTCGGTTGGCCACGTAAAATAATGTGTAAATCCGTGCTACCATTTTTTTACGTCAAATCTGATTTACAATTATTAAACGGCTGTATTTTTAGAGGACATAAAATAGTGATTCCTCTGGCCCTGAGTACACAAATGTTACGTGAATTGCATGACACTCATTTAGGCATAATAAAAACAAAAAGTAATGCGCGAGCTAGAATGTGGTGGCCCGGTATCGACGCTGACATTGAACGATGGATCGGGTCTTGTGAGACTTGTGTGCAGTTGCGGTGTGCACCGCCGCGCGAACAGCCGTCCCCCTGGCCCGCCGCAACCGGCCCGTGGCAGCGCGTACACATTGACTACATGACTGTTGAGCAAAGGGTATATCTTGTCGTAGTAGATTCTTTTAGTAAATGGTTGGAATGTTTATACATGCATAACGGTACATCAACTAAAGCCCTGATCATGAAATTAAAAAATATTTTCGCAATATTCGGTATACCAAACGCCTTAGTATCCGATAATGATGTTAAAATTAATTCGAATGAATTTAAAACTTTTTGTTCGAGTAACGGTATTAAATATATGACATCGGCGATTTGTACTGTGCTTACCTTCAGGCACAGTGCAGTCATTTTGACGTGCTACAATAAAAAAAAAAAGATTATTTAATTAACAAAGTACGACAATAAAGACGATATAATATAGTAAACTACACAACGGCAGAATGGTTAACTACTAATTGTAGCAACTATTGTTGTAAAATTATATACCTGGCGCATTGTTCAGCCTTTAGCAGAGAGCATCGGTACAAAGAGATCAATAGACGCATTCAATTAGTGTGGTCTCCTTTGCGGTAAACTTGATGATGTTTTCAGGGATCGAAAAATGCCACAATGTCTGAAGACCCATCATTTAATCAATGTGTCCTGCTCACAATGATGTATGGAAACATGGATGCTCACAAAGGTGTTAGGCATCGCCTTGAGTGGTGAGTTAAAAAGTACGGAAATTCGAAAAAACACGAAAGTACAGGACATCGGTGTACGTATTACTCAACTAAAATGGCGGTGGACAGACCACTTGGCCAAATGTAGTGTTGGCAGGTGGAATAGGTTCTTGACCGAGTGGTGGTCGAGAGAAGGCAGGCGAAGTGTGGGAAGACCGGTGGTAAGATGGGTCAGCGACATCATATATCTTGTGGGGGAAACCTGGACAAGACTGGCACAGAACAAAGAGGAATGGCGTAAAAGGGAGGAGGCTTATGCCTTGCAGTGGGTCTAAGAGTTGTCCATGATGATGATGATGATTGTTGTAAAATAATCATCATCAGCCTGTAAGAAACTCACTGTAGGGCCATAGATCTCTTACCGAAGGAAAGTATGGGCATAATCACCATGTGATGTGCATGACGTATTAGCGATTTCAAACTCTGAGAAATCCACAGTTGTATATTTACCCACACACAGTAGTACTATAGGAACATTTCTCAGATTCAGGTTTCCTCAGGATGTTTTCCTTCGCCGTCAGCTGATAGTGTTACTGATACATATGTAGATGCAACACCCCTCCGCATCTCCCCCACCCCGCCCTACGGGCGGTGTGACGATTGTACTTGATGACAGTAATAAACTAGCTACACTCAATACTGTTGTCTCATTTACCTCAAGACACTTCACCGTTACTTAGTAATTAACTTAAACACTATCTTTCAGGCAAATAATATTCTTTACGCTTACTATATAATACATTTGTAAGTAAAGTGTGAATATTTTACATATTATAACACTGATATAATGTATTATCTAACACAGTTGTAACGTATAGGTACATAATATAAAACCCGAAGTGGGTAACCAAATAAAAATTGTTTTTGCCTTTGTTGTTTGTTCAGAATTATTTTTATCAACTAGCGGGCCCGGCGGATATTAACCTTCCTCATGAATCACTCTATCTACTGATGACAACTGCATGTAAATCCCTGCAGTAGTTTTTGAGTTTATCGTTAAATAAAACAGGCAGACAGATGTGGCAGAGGACTTTGTTTTTATAATATGTAATGATTACTAACTCGTACTTTAACTTAAACACCTGTTTAAATTATCTACTAATCAACCTACCGGACAGCATTTATATAATGCCCTCTACATATACTATTATTATACCTTATTTTCTTAGTTTATAAAAACAGAAACACAGTAGATTTAGAGGTGTAGAATAAGACGTAAGTAAAATTATATGTATAGAAAAAAAAGCACCAAGTGTTTAGTTATATTAACAAAGGTATTGTTCATTTAAGTACTGATAAGCAAAAACCTTGTTCTTAGTTTAAATATGTTTTTGCTTTTATTTACAAAACGCTTCCTTAAATCCTTACTAATATTATAAATATGAATGTGACTTTGTTTGTTTATTAGTTAAACTTTCACGGTGTTATTACAAAAAAGTTAAATACGTATTGAACCCTGGCTTTAAAAAGATATCATATTAAATACACCGCGGTCGCTGTATGTTCGCCATCTTGCTCTTTTGTCTCGCTTTGGTTACGATAGGTTAGACTTGTGAAAAATGACAACGCGAACTTGCCACGGGCGAGTGCGGTGTATTTATTAGGAAACTTTTTTAAACCAAGTATTTAATACGTATTTAACTTTTTTGTAATAACACGGTCACGGTTTAACTACTGATCCGATCATCCTGAAATTTTGCACACACGTTTTCAGGGGTACAAAAAAAACATAGAGTACAAATTTGGTCACAAATTCACCATGTCACCCCAGTGATTAACAGGAAAATAATAACAAAACGTACACAATCAATCAATAATTTACCGGTTTTTTTTTCCAACCATAACCAGCCTGTAAAGCATTCTTGCTTCCTCGGATGTCGGGAAAGTAAGGATGGCATTACATACACCCACAGATCATAATGAGTCATTCATTTTATTCTCCAGTGCTAGTCTTTGGGCTCGGTTACGTGTGCATTTAGACATTATGTGGTACATATCTTCTAGAATATTACATATGCCACAATTTGATGTCGACTTCACTTTTATTAAATACTAGTTGTTACACGCGGCTCCACACGCACATTTTTAAAATTTAATTAAAGCAATGTACGCCATCTACTGTATCATGTAACGTGTATATTAGATATGCGAATAATAACAGTGTATCGAATGGGATCGGATTTATCATCAGCAACATACATGAAACTTTAACCTAAAATACATCACCCTCAGTGCTCACTTCGACTATAAAAGTAAGTAATTAAAATTTTAAGCTATACATTATCGAACAATATGTTTTAATCTTTTCTTGTATAGATATAATATGCCCATATTGCCGATAAAATTAAGTTAGTATCAAATGTTGCTATAATCACTGAGTTATGTAGACGCAAGCGCGGTATATAAAACAAAATGTCCGCCAAATTGACCAAAAATATAATATAATTTAAATTACATACAAACATATGACTTTCAATTATGTATAGGTATTTATTCTTCAAGTCCAGTAAAGCACGGGATTTTTTCACGGGGTCTCAATAAACAATATATTTTTGATGAATTCCACACGGACGAATGCACGGGTAACAGTTCAACAAATAGAATAGAATACGTCAACCACTATAATTTCCGATATCTGCCAGTAAAATTCCCGTTAACATAGGTCCAGCCGTTTCGGACATAACCCTACAATAGTATAATGCCTAGACGATACTCTTAAAAATCCTCTATCATAAACTTCTTATCAACATCGATCTAGTCGTTTTTAGGATTTCCAGACAAACAGTCGACATTTCAGTTTTGTTTATATGTATAAACTATAAATGTTTATATTTGCACGGAACTTGTTTTTTTCTATAATATAATAAACTTAAGTTACTCCTTATAAGATCAGCTATTTTAACGAGTGAAATTTCTGTTAAAATATTTAACCAGAACAGACGGAGAGACCGAAAAATATTTTATAGATATTATATCGACAAGTGTGCAATAGGAATTCGCTTATATGAGACGAAAATGAGAGATAAGTTCAATTTCCCGCTAAATATTTACTCGTACATCTTGTTAAATACATTATTACGCGATGTTACCGTGTTAAACATAACGCTGTTGTCCTGGTAGGCTTTGACAGTTCACCGGGTTTGATAGTGAGCGTCATATAACAGAAACGCATCTTGGTTTCAAGGTGTTTTTGTACCAGAGACATGCTAGCCTGGGTAGCAAAGGAAATGTATGACATCCTGTTAATGTAATCGTTTACTTTACATTAGTTAGGTTACTTTAGCACTGGTGGAAAAAAAATCAACGAAGCAATTTTTTTATACACTCTCCGAAACGTGTTAATAATTAATATTTACCTAATTTTGTCTTTATTATAGCACGGCAAAATGACTGCACTGTGCCTGATAGTAAGCCTAGTACAATCCAAAAACAATGGCGACCACCGAGTGACACACTATCCATCGCCGGTCGCCACTGTCATGCCGGCCTGCGAAAAGCTGGATATGCACAGGCTGATCCCGAAACGCGACCCGCAGAAGCGAATCACTATGACGGGATTTTTTGTCATATAGATGGTGGTTGCGACCCAGTCAGGCTGTAAAACCCTACCACCTCGCTTTCGCCATTGCCTAGTTCGTTATTCAGCAGGGTGCACCACGCGCAGGTGAGGTTGGCTTGAGTGTCTCAAGTCTTAGGTGTTATTCGACACCCCTTACACCCCACTTTTTTTACAAGTTTAGGGTAACCTTTATGGTAACTTGGCATATCCAACGTCCACCCTAAAAAGTCACAATAACGATGTTCCCACAATGTGTGTGATTATTTGTAAATTCGTTATCAGCATTTCGTCATATTAATATTCTTTGCACAACCTGAGGAGATTTTGATTTTGCTTTATTCATAACAAAGGCACGTTGTACGCGCAGAAAGTACACTTCAAACGCCAATACAAGACCGATGACTGGTAACAGCACAGGAACTGAGTTCAATGCGTTACACGTGGAGTTCACAGGGTCGATGAGTTCACGTGGTATTTACCAAACAGTGAGTGCAGCGAGCAGGATGCGCGCGTGCCTAGTACGAAGGTACTGTCACACACAAATATCATTAAAGTCAATAATCGATAAAAAGTTTCATTTTTTTTTAATAAACTGTGCGACGCTTGACCTCAGTCACACGTTATGTAAAGTGAGGACGAGGCCTAGGATATAACGCGGTCACGCAGTAAATGCACATTCACTCTTCTTTTGAAGAGTGCTACATCATATGCTTCAGGAAAAACACAGGAAGCACTTCCTCGCGGTTCGCAAAATAAATGACGAAGCGAAGCAAGAATGAACGGAGGTCTGTACGGCGTCTGATAGTTCTGAGATGAAATGGAGACTCATTATCATTTTAACACTTTAATTATCATTGCTTTTTAATTTTTTTAACAGAAACTACCAATGTTATTTTAAAATTTAAACAATGCCCTAATGCTAAACATTAGCGTTATTTATTAAAGATCTGTTTACGAAGAAGGAATTTAATTAATAAACATACAATGTCAATCCCACATTTAAATGTTTGTATGTTTAACGTAACCGTAATGTTAGCCGATAAAAAAAATCTCACCGTATGTAAAAAAAAAAGGCATTTACCATACGAGAATCGAATTTCTTTCATTTTTCTATCTTATATTGCAATATGTATAGATACGTTAAAATCGATATTATATACTATTTATTATATATACACTACATATATTATATATACTACAAGTGCAAATGTAAATAAACGAATAGTGAAATCTAACAAAGTATGATTTAGGTTCGCGTTAAAAGTTACCGAATGAAATATAACACTTATTTTTAAAATACATAACATAGATATATTGTGTGAAGGAACAGAACCTTCGTTTAGAGAGTCTAAACATACTTCATCGTTTTTTTAATAGCTTCAACTGTATTTTAAAATATCAATACATGATATATGTTGTCATTAAGTACCTTAAACTTAGACAGACACACAAAACTGTATTATAGCCGAGAAAAAAGGTCCATTGAAGACTTGGTAGATTGATTGTTTGGTCAATAATATTGATAAATTATGAAAACGTCAACACATTATTTGTAGAAGAATTAGCTATCACTTTTTACTATGAGTGTACGTGATTCATTGTATTCCGTACTGATTAGCATTCAGTCCCACTGATGCCCGTTATATGCACGTTTGGGTAAATGTTAAAACAAAAGAATAATGCTATTGCCTAAACAAAGTGCATAAAACCAAATGCAATTTGTACTTAACTTATAAAAGAAATTTATTCAGAGATACAAACAAAATTGAATTATCTCTTGTTTGCCTTGGCTAACCTCCGAATCGGCAAACATATTTTACTAGCAGATAAAGGATATTTCTGACTATTATCTAGACTCCCATCTAGATTCTAGATTCCCTAGATCCCTAGAGTTAAGCAGTAGTGATACGAACACGATGATGATGCGACGTCCCGAATACAAGCTAATAAATAAAACGATATTAAAACGATTCATAATACGAACGATTTTAGATCTTAATATTAGCTACCAAACTTACTAGCGATATCTATAGTAATAAAGTAACATAAGAGAATATTTTAAAATATAAAATAAACTAAATAATACCTCATTAGATAAAATAAATATATTGTAAAGTTACTAAAATCAACTACGAATTGGTTTTTGAATATGTACCCTTAAAGCGAATACTGTTAAACCCAAACTAATCAGTTAATTTCACAGACAATAAACATGTTCGGTATTAAAAATTTGTTTAGAACAACTTTATTAATGACTAACTAACTTCTGCCCGCGACTTCGTCCGCGTAGAATTGTTACTTTGGGCCAACGCTAACACACAGCGGAAACTCTCAAAAGAAGAAAAAACAATTTCGAAACATTTTTCATTGATGCTCCGCTTCTATTGGTCTTAGCGTGACGGTATATAGCCTTCCTCGATAAATGAGAAGTCGGAGTCGAAAGGCAGTATTTAATTCAGTTCGACTTATTTTAATTTTGTCGAACCAGGTATAGCGCATTAAGGTAGGTCGCAAAGTTTTGTAAGCCTTTGTTAATATTCCTTCCACATTAATATCCATTCCTTTGATGTATTCCTTCCACATTTTACGACCATGTTTTCTTTAAGATAAAGATGATCAGCATAGTAAGAAACAATAACCTTAGAAATAAATTAAAAGTCAAGTCTCTAATTTGTAAAAAAAACTAAACTGTTATTATAGCACTTTTTAAATTGCGTAAAATCATAATTTCCTTCTAAATCTGCCTTTCACTATCCAGGTCATTCTTTAATACAGTTCTCCACCCGTATAATACCTATAATAATCAATCTTTAAATCATATTTTAGATAGATAAAACTAGTTATAATCTATCCAATCAAGCTAGCAATTGTTTTTATTCGTAGCTAACTTGAAATCATTTAATTTTTTTAATCATTTAATTTTTTTTTTTAATCATTTAATTGAAGAAGACGCATATAACCTGCAAATAAATAAATATATTTCAAAATAAAAAACACTTTATTCAATTTAGGCCCTAAGAAGGCATTTATGAACGTCAAAACTACCACCGGTTCGGAAAACAACCCAGTCATCGAGAAGAACCGGCAAGAAACTCGATTTGGTTTAACTTTTTAAGAAATATATACAATATTTAGAATATATTAGGTAAACGTCACAAACGTTTTTAATGGATGCACAGAGATGAGTCAATTCCAGACAGCACCATAATTCAGATATTGATCCACTCTATAATAGCCTTTTGACACCAAAACCCGTTTGAATTTCGCTATCCGGCAAATCAGTAATATCCTTTGGGACTTTGTTGTAAAATCTAACAACAATCAACACTCTTTAACCGTATTGTAGTATAATAATAAAGAAATCTATTTTAGAGCCCATTATATCGTAATGAAATAAATTTAAAGGCAAACATTTTTATATAGTGTTTTATCTATATCGACGGGATGAAGCGGAATTGTTGTAACTTGCATTTTGGGATAAATCACTTTTTACCATATTCTTATATAAAAAAAATTTACCGCTTCGAATGGTCTGGGTCTCGTTTTCCTACAATTAATTTTTTTTATCGATACGGCCTTGGTTTTTTGCCTAGTTTTAGTACTGCACATAAAAAAAAATTGTGTTCCTAGAGTCAAATATCCATTTTCTTTTTAAATAAAATATATACTCATTTGTTTATGTGTTACAGAGACTGCTTGGAATTGCTTGCTATGTAAATGACATACCAATTTTCAACTTTCTATCTCTATAAATATAATATGAATTTGTGAAATCGTTTTTAGGCTCTGGTGTAAAGTTGGCTTTTTCAAGCTACTACAATGCCGCTTTCTCCCGACGATATGTAAACATAAAATGGTTTGTTTAAATGGAAGTAACTACCATACCGTAAAGCTTACTTTATAACAATATTAAAAAAAAATATCGAGTACAGTTTATCTATACTAGTCTATACTAATATTATAAAGACGTAAGATTTGTGAGATTGTTAAGTTGTAATCTCAGGAACTACTGGTCCGATTTGAAAAATTCTTTCAGCGTTGTATAGCTCATTTACCGAGAAAGGTTATAAGGCTATATACCAACACAACGGAATACTAATGAAGAATATTTCAAAATCGGGGTTTTTTTCCTCTTGAGAGCTTCCACTGCGTGTTAGCGTTAGCCTAAAGTTACTATTCCACGCGAGCGAAATCGCGGGCAGAGGCTAGTATGTGATACAACCGTTGATATGTGTACTACTACTTACACTAGTACTTTACCTAGTATTACACTAAATATGAATAAAAAATAGTTTAATATTAGATCAAATGCCATAATCTAGATTCTTTATTTTATTTTTATAGACTATATTTATTATACAAACAACACTATACTTGCAAGTAAGACATAATTTTCTGATGTTTTTATTGTTATTTAATTATCTTAAAAGAACCTTCCACCTTATAATTACGTAACTATGTAACAAACATTGAAACAAAACATAATATTCTACGTTAACTATGTATTTTTTACTTACACTAAGTCTAGTACAAATGTACATTTTGAATTAATATCAAAGTAAGTACTACCAAAATGTATTTTAATTAGTTCCGTTTATTACTAATTGCAACCGAGTGAAACATAATGGTTCATTACGAAATATCAATAAACTTTACGAATGCTATTAATTAACAATGTTAATTGAAATTAGTTTCCGTGAAATAATCTGAACTTTTTTTTATATATCATAGGAGGCAAACGAACAGGCGGGTCATCTGATTTTAAGTGATCACCGCAGTCCATAGACACTAGCAACACCAGGGGAGTAGGAAGTGCACTGCCTGCCTGTGTGGGGGGGAACGGGGAGGGGGGAAGTAAGGGAAGATGGGCCTCCGGCGCTCTCACTGACCGAACGAAACACAACAATGCAAGCACTATTACTTCACGTCGGTTTTCTGTGAGAGGATATACTAACCCGGGCGAGTCGACACATTCATGCTGAAACCAGTGATAGCTTCAGAGTGGCTCGTAACACCTACAGCCATATTAAAAAATATATGATCAAAACAAGAAATACTTTTGTTTTAAATTAAAACAATGCTTATGCAAACTCATATCATATCCGTTTTAAATAAACAAACATTAGCTTTAAAATGGTCGCCTAAACTCGCAAAATCCCAATCAACTATTGGACTAAATTAATGCAAAAATGTTATTGTAAATCTAGCAAAATGGAATTAATGACCGGTCTTGATTGAAGCTCGCCAGTAATTATGGATTCATATTTATTTTTTGCAATCAAGGTCACCACAACACAAATTGCTTATATAGCGGAGTCAATTAAAATAAATTTGTTTTACACCTGTATAATTTAGTATACAAAATATATTTCTTAACAACAATATTAAGATGTTGATTCTATAAGGAGACGAACTACAACCAATGTAGAAACAAAGTAATAGAAGTTGTTAATATTAGTAATGTATAGTTTTACCTCGTTATAAGCTGTAGTCCGGTGAAGCTGTTAAGACCTTGCTTAGTCAATAGCGTAGTCAGTTAGAAAAAAAACCATGTTATGAAGAAAAATAGAGTGATGTCGCAGTACAAGTCCGTGTCAAATTTTTTGGCTGCTCTGAATATAGATTTGAATTAAGCTTTGTGCATAGTACAGTCAAGAAGTTAATACAAAACAAATTCAAAATATTATTATAGGAATTTAATATTGACTTTTATTAATCTTTGTCTCGATATCATACGTACATGCTCTGAATATAGATTTGAATTAGGCTTTGTGCATAGTACAGTCAAGAAGTTAATACAAAACAAATTCAAAATATTATTATAGGAATTTAATATTGACTTTTATTAATCTTTGTCTCGATATCATACGTACATGCTCTGAATATAGATTTGAATTAGGCTTTGTGCATAGTACAGTCAAGAAGTTAATACAAAACAAATTCAAAATATTATTATAGGAATTTAATATTGACTTTTATTAATCTTTGTCTC